>WBNH01005498.1:336131-354075 GCA_013401255.1 Urocolius indicus
AAAGAAAGAAAGAAAGAAAGAAAGAAAGAAAGAAAGAAAGAAAGAAAGAAAGAAAGAAAGAAAGAAAGAAAGGAAAGAAAGAAAGAAAGAGACAAAACATGGGCCAGTTGTGTGTATTTTACACAGAATCACACGGATTTACACTCAATGTACAGTGAGTCCCCAGTGAAGTGGCTGAGAGGGCTTTCCACATTTGGCACGTTTGCCTCTGAGTAAAAGGTGATTTTAAATATAGACTCCATCCATTCTCCCAGTGTTCATTTCCAGCATCAGTCACTGAATGCCCAGTCTGGACCTGGGCAGAGGAGGCAGGCAGCACTGCCTCACAGCACACAGTGCTGAGGTTCAGTAGAGACAAGCAGCACAAGCTGCCCAGGAGGCAGAAGGCTGCACAGATCAATGGCTGATGAGGGCACCTTTGCTTGGTGGAATCGTCCCTTTGGCACCATTCCTGGGAGGAGAAGTTGCTCCTGCAGCCCTGCTTTAGCACACCCGCGTTTCAGGGGGAAGCCACCTTCCACGTGCCTTTGAGCTAGGCCAGCCTGCACTTCCCTCTTGGTTAACAAGGCAAATAGGATCATCTGCTTGGCTAGTGTGAGAAACCCTGTGCAGCACAGTGTACAGCTGCTGTATCCGTGTGAATATGCAGGCTGAAACCCTGTGGAGGAGCTGTGGGTCTCCTCCCAGCTGCCCTGTGCTTCTGCAGGCATTTGGAAATACAACTGCTATCGCTTCCCATTGAGAGAAATCAAAAGGCAATTAAGAATCAAGCTCTTCCAATTGATGGCTCTACTGAATTCAAAACATTTTTCATTCTTTGGCTGGTATCACAGCCTAGATTAGGTAATTTCTTTTATTTTTTTTTTAAAGGGAGGATTAAAATAAACATTATTTATGTTTTAATTATTTGAATGACTAAGAAGCTCTCACTTTATTTTAACTTCACAGAGGACTGGGAGATGGTTTTAATGATATGTTTTACTCACGTAGCATCTTTCATCCAGGGATCTCAAACTGCTTTGCAAATAATTAATTAATCCTTGTACCTCTCCATGAGACAGTTATTATCTCTGATATTACTGATGGGTAAACAAAGGCACAAAGACGTCAAGGCACAAGCTGTTTTCCAAATATTAATTAACTAATTCTCGCACCGCTCTGTGAGACTGTTACTATCTCTGCTATCACCAGTGGGCAAACTAAGGCACAAATATGCAAGCAGCTCGCCTGAGGCCATGCAGGTGAGTCAGTTGCAGAGCTGAGAATAGTGTATGACCAGTCTAATTGTTTCCAGCAAGCACCACTGCTGTATTCCTGACAAGGGGCAGCTGAAACCAGCTGGGGTTAGGAAGACAGTTCCTCTGTTCTCTTGTTCATCCATTGGGGATAGCATTTGCCCACGTGAACTTGCAGCTTCTGTAGAACTTGGCATGGTTGGGGGAAGCCAATGTACCTATGATGAGAAATGGTTGCTTTGAGGTACCTGGGGAGCTTCGAGATCCTCTGGTGATGCTGACTGTCCAGCAGCACTCAGCTTTGCTGGATCTTATCCTTAGACCCGTCCTGTGTGGCATTGTGAGGCCAGGCCACGGGCAGAAGGTGATGCCATCTGCAGCCCTGGAGCAATGGGAGCAAGCAGGTGCTCCAGGGCAGCAGTGAGAGCGAGACTGGCCCCAAGTGTGCTGGCTAGTGCTGCTCTGAGTATGTGTGTGCTCCCCTCATTTAGCCCCTGTCCTCCTTTGAGACGTGACAGGGTGTCATTTTTAAGGGCCTAGCAAGAGGTCTCTGGAGGAAGGTGGAGGCTCTGCAGGCCAGGGCCCCTCACCAGCCAAAACCACACAGTCCCTCAGCTCAGACTTCAGTGTGCATCTGTCCCACGGAGCAAGGGCTCTGTGTGCTGCCTGCCAGGAAGCTGAGGGCACTTGACACCCAGGAAAAGTCTCCCCCTTTGCATCCAGCTGTAGCGAATCTCCGTGCCGGCACCCGAACCCTTACCACGAGCACATCCCAGCTGAGCTATTTCAAATGTGGGCTTGGCCTCATCAAATGCAGTCTCATTTCCACATGAAAGGGCTGGAGGAATATGAAGCCAGCTCATCTGTATCGATAAGAATTTGGCATTGCTTTCCCCCAGTTATCTCAGCTTTCTGTGTACATTAATCACCCTGCAAAACCCAGGAGGGGGGATGCATCTCCTCGGCTGTCTTCCCTGAGCTCAGGCAATAGCCTGACGGTGCTTTTTGGTGGGCTTTGCTAGGGGTTTTTTTTTGAGGTTGATTATTGTTCTAAACTTCCTTTTCCCAATTCCATTCTGCTGGAGACCGATTGCTCCCTCCCCTCTGCCACTTGGACGCCCGAGTCTCTTTGCTGCAGCTGTGATGCAAGTGCGCCGCTGCCGCCTTTGCCAGAGCTGGCATGAGCACCCCGCGCTCGTCTAGACACCAGTCTAACTGTAGCACTAATGCTAGGGTTGAACAGCCTCATCCCAGCCTTTGTCAGAGCTCTGCCCACGGTCAGCGCTTTGATCTTTATCCTTCAAAACCACAGTCATTGACAAAGGTGAAATGAATTTCTGTCTTTGAAAGACTTTGATGGCATTCCCTTGGTTTGTTTTGTGTTCTTTCCCCCCCACCTCCCCCCNTAAAGCTTCTGATAACAGCTGCAGCTCCGGGCCCAGACAGAGTTCAGGCTTTCTTGCTTTCTGCTTTACAGCCATTTAAACATCTGAGGGGGGAAACCCTGCGACACTTCTTCCGAGACAAACTGCCAGGGAGTGTAACGTAAACTGTAATGGGAGTCAGAGACAGAGGGCCTCAGGAGCTGCTCTTGTACCTTCTTTAAAAAAAAACAAACCAAAACAAAATCATCTTGCATAGGGCCAAGTGCCAACAGCAGGAGAGAATGAGAACTATTTGGTGTTGGATTTCCAGTTGGAAATCTGCAGCCTGCCAAGTACTACTATCTGCCTTCATGGAGTACCTAGAGGTTGGGCTGAGACAAGGGCCTTCTATTAGACATTGTATAGACACGTTGTAAGAGATTGCCTCTGCCTGGAGGTGTTCCCAATTTAAATAAACATGATGAGCAAATCAAGTGTTACTAGCTCCATCTTCTCCATGGGGAAGCGGAGGCAAGGAGTGTACACGCTGTACACACCTTCTGCAAGGTCACATAGGGGACCTGAATTGATTGTAGGGCTCCAGGTTGCCTTGGTGGCAGGGATAACGTCACCTTTGCTGCTGATCTGGTGGCTCCAAGAGCGAGGACTGAGCCGTCAGCACACGGGTAAGTCGTGGTGCTTCTGGTTTGCAAGGATTCACGACAGTTTTCCCTGCTTTGACTTGCAGGATTTGGCTCACAGAGAGGGAGTGCTACAGATCCCTTAGCAGCACAGCTTCTGCCTCAGAAAAAGTCAGCAGCTTCTGAGCCAGACTTTTGGCTTTTTTCATGAGGTTATGAAAACCAATTGTCAGGCGTCTTATCCCTTTGAATTTACTGTAGGAAGCCAATCTACATGAGGGATCTTCAACAAGGTACTTCCACTAACCTTGGTGAGTCTCAGTGAAAAGAGAGAAGTCCTTCAGCTGGGCCCAGAATAAGAGCAGGAGTTTAAAGAGCTCGAGTTTAAGATTGTGCATGGCGTGGAAGTAAATAAACTCAATAGGGAAGGCTCTGGTTATGGACTACACACAGCATGTCATTTGGACATCTGAAAAAGTCTTCCAAGGACTGGGGGTGAACTGCAGGTTCATTGAAGTCAGTGGGATTTTTGGCACAGGGGCCAGGCTCTCTCCCTAGATGCCTGCACAGGACTCAGCAGCTGCTGGAGCAGAGGGCAGCACACCAGTGGATTTACAGCAGCCCAGGGAGGAGAACTCCAGAGTATTTACAGATGGCAGCAGCTCAGGAAGCACCAGGCCTGTCCCATTCCTGAGCAGCTTCTGGGCTATCCAGCTCCTAGCTAGGAGAGGCCATTTGTCAAAGTGGGGTTTATTAAACAGACAAATCTGCCTTCAAAATGCCTGGCTCAAAACTGGAGCTGGCTGCAGAGTTTCCTCTTGTCACATATAAATACCACATGAACACATCATACACACACGTAGTGGTCAGCTGGAAAACTTGGTATATAGATAGGCTGTATGATTTAGAAAGATATCTATATTGTATGTTCATATGCTGACATAGACATCTATTCCCAACATCCAGACAATTGTATTTTCCTGTTTTTTTCCAACCGCTTGACCAGTTGATCCACAGATGCCAAATGCTGACACAATACGTCAAACAGAACTGCTGACAGTTTCCTAAGGAGAGTTTGCTGCTGTCTGCTAGAAGCTCTACTCAACATTTCATAGGAGATTTGAAGGAATTTGGTTAACGTTTTGCTGTTACCCATTCCCAGCTACTTTGAGTTGAGCAGGGACTGGAGAAGCACTTGATGAGTTAAGGCTCTTTTGTTATTTACAGCCTCATCAAGGCGATGAAGTAGCAGGAATCTCCTCAGAGAGCAATGTATCACAGCAGTTGTCGAGATCATTTCCAAATCAAAGATGACTTCCAAGGAGCAGCAAGGGTCTAGTCTTGGAGCCAATCAAACCAGTGGCAAAAATCCCCATTTCTGGACAAATCTCTTAATGGAGCCTCTGAAATGTTGAGGTTTCCTATGTTTAGACAGAACCTTTTACCTGTTCAGCACCTGTGTGCCTTACAGAGCCATAACCCTAGAAAGCAGCCAGGACAAACATCTCTTTTACAACCAAATAATGATGTTTATAACAAGACCAAAGGGAAAGTGGAAAATTCAGTACTTCACACTGATGCCTGCCACTTGCAAAATCCCTCCACCACAAATATCACTGACAGTTTGGAAAACTATAGTCACTCATTCTTTAACTCCTTTGCTTCTGTTTCTCTCACTGCTGCATCTGTCCAGTAGCAGCACTGACATTGCTAAACGTCATGAAGTGCAGTTGGTAAGAACTTCTCCACCTGCTAGTTCCAATGCCAAGTGAGATGGCAACAGGAACAGCTAGAATTCTTACCAAACCAAGACTAAGTAAGTGTTTGACAATGTTGTTTGATATAGTCAGGTCCCAAGCACAGAGGTTGGTTAAAGTACCCATAAATACCATTGGTTTTGAACACTGATTTCTGAGTTCTTTGCTCCAAATGCCCACTGGCTGTGAAAATCCAGCCAGCTAAAAACTCCTCCTGGGCTTTGCTCACTTCATGGCACAACAACCTGAGGATCCCCATCAATGCAATGGGGAGAGCATTGCAGAGGGGAGGCAAGAGGCGCATCTCCCACGCTGGTTCAGCTGCTAGGATGTAGTGGTTTTGCCTGGGCCAGGTTTTTTGGTACCAGGGGGTGCTTACAGGAGTGGCTTCTTTAAAAGACCTACCAGAAGTTTCCCCCTGTAGCTCACAGAGTTAGGGTCAATCAGTTTTAAGCTGGACCCTGCACCTGACCTGGGCCTGGCCCATTAGTGATGGAGGTAACGCCTCTGTGAATAATGGATTTGAGAAGGAGTGTTGGGCAATTGCAAAACTGCAGCAGCAACAGGGAGTGAGAATGGGAAAACATCTCCCCAGACACCAACGTTAGTGGAGAAAGAGGAGGGAAGAGGGAGCTTAGGCACTGAAAAGACTCCCCTGTGACATGGTGAAGCAGGTTGTCCCTCTGCAGCCCAGAGAGGCCAGAGACCCACTCGCAGCCCGTGGAGGAGCCAATGCTGGAGCAGGTGGATGCCTGAAGGAGGCTGTGGCTCTGTGGGAAGCTCGTCCTGGAGCAAGTTCCTGGCAGGACCTGGGAGCCCATGGGGAGAGAGGAGCCCAGGCCAGAGCAGGTTTGCTCTCAGGACTTGTGATGCTGTGAGGGACTCAGGCTGGAGCAGTCTGTCCCCGAAGGACTGTTCTCCCCATGGATGACCCACGCTGGGGCAGGGTGTGAGGAGCTGCCCTGTGGCAGGCCCCATGCTGGAACAGTTGGTGAGGGATTGTATCCCATGGGAAGGTCCCACACTGGAGAAGTTCATGAGGGACTGTCTCCCATGAGAGGGACCCCACAGTGTAGCAGTGGGAAGTGTGAGGAGGCCTCCCCCTGAGAAGCAGCAGCAGCAAAGTCCATCTGTAATGAACTGACCGCAACCACAATGCCCATCCCCTGGTGGGGAATGAAGGGGAGCCCTGGGAAGAGGAGGGCTGGGGGTAGGTGTTTTTAGGATGTTTTTTATTTCTCATCTCCCTGCTCTTATTGTTTCTTTTCATAAGTTAAATAACCCCTTTCTCCTCGAGTCCATTTTGCCCGTGACGCTCATTGCTGAGACATGTCTCCATCCTTACCTCAACTCACAAGCCATTTGTTATACTTCTCTCTCTCTCCTGTCCAGTTTGAGAGGGGGAGTAATTTTGTGACTTGGTAGACACCAGGCTAAACCACCACATAGGAAAATGCCCCATTGTAAATTATAGGGCACAGGTGACCCCTGAGCTTCATTCCCATTGTCCAAGCCTCCAGTCACATCAGGGAGAAGGGATCAGTGCCCAGCATAACAGAGCAGATGTATCATAAATGCCGCCTTAGGTTTTACTCATCTCTGCATGCCTCTGTAGGAAACCAAGCTAGGCAAAATCTCAGGCCCAATAACCATGGCAGCTCTGACAGTCTCTTGTCAGAAAATCCAGCTTCCCAGAGAAAACCTCAGACAAAATAGCCAATCCAAGATATTTATCACTTTACAGTATGTTAATGCAAACAAGAGCAACACGTGCTACAATAAATCCATTACTGAGTCGTATTAGAACAAACTGAGATTCCCACAGGACTAATTTCCAGCTGGAAAGGTTTGGGTTTGGTTTGTTTTTTTCAAGCTATTGCCTGAGTGAGGGATTTCTCCAGTATTCCCCCTCTGCCCATCACCTCAGAGAAATTAAAAAAGTGAAATACTAACTGAAAGAACAAAATCCATCCATGTCACCAACCTTTTCAATGGGGGAGAGCAGGAGGCCCTGGCTACTTCCATCATCTACTCACTACGCTTGAGTCTGGTTGTGATGCAGCTCTGCCCAGGGCAGCAGCGCCTCAGTGACACGTGGTAAGAACAGTAAGAGTGATATGCTCAGAGCCTGCTGGAGCCTGTTTAGTCCCCAGATTAGCTCAGCTGAGCTAGAAATGCCAGTGACAATTCTCTTCTGAGATGTATATGAACCTGCAGAGTAGGACTTGGTGCAGATGCCGGGCCAATGCAGGGGACTGTCCGCTGGCCTCGCAAAAACAGGCAGAGTTGGGCGTGCTGGGGGAGAGGAAAAGCAGGGCTGAATGGCACCATTGAAGCCTCAAAGGAGAGCCCAAGTGCCAGCCAGCACAAGGAGATAAGGGGCACCCCCAGAGAAGGGTACAAAGGTAGCACTGATGAGCAGGGCTTGGCTTTGCTCCCACAAAGGTCACAGCTGGGTCCTCTATTAACTTTTTCTCAACACAGCATTATTGAGAATTATCCCCAGCTACTTGATAGTAATGGCCTCTCTCCCACAGACCTTTCACAAGAAAATACAAGTATTTGACATCCCTGGCATAAGCAAAGACAGTCAGAGGCTCTGTTATCTTCTTTTCTAAGCTGGAGAATTTGGCTGCGAGCAAAGGGCCGCATCCAGCACAGCATGTGGGCAGCACTGCTCACAGGAGTAAACCAGTGCACCAGCCTGCAAGAGCTTTTGAAGCAAGTCTCAGAAGCTGCCTCCATCTGGGAGCACCACTGATGGGTAAAAATGTGTCTGCTCTGAATTTAAGAGGAATACTGACTTATATTAGTGCAAGGGGGAGATTCTTCTTTAGTACTGTGCCATTACCAGCATCCTTCTGGAGCTGGAGTTCCTGTGCATGTACACAGCAGGCAGGCTCATCAGACAATCAAACCTGAGCTGTGGAGAAGTTGCTCCTCTTCAGCTCTTTGTTGATTTTCAGTTTCCCATCCTATCAGCTCAAATGAATGAAGGTGGGAGGAGGTAAAGCAACTAGAACGGGCAGTTTTTAAGGCTGCACTGAGTGGAAGGTAAGAAAAATCATAAATTCTATTTCATGCCTTCTTGCCAATTGTTAGAAATGTGCAGTCCATATGAATTCATGTAACAAGGAGGGAATGTTGGGAGAACCCATAAAGATTTTGTGGTCTTAACTCTAATGAATGTAGTTTGATATAGAGTCTGTTTTTCACTGCATGGCAAAATGAATCATAAAATACTGGACCTTGAAACTCCTGCATTTTTTAACAATAGCCTGGGGACAGTTTACAGTGTAATGAATTGTAATTAACCCACCTTCAAAATCTTTTATGAGTATTTTGCCAATTAGCTTCGCCTGCTTGCTAATGACTCACGGCCAGCGCATGTCCTTACAGAGCAGGCTCTGCTTTCCCCGCTGCTCGCCTCTGCAGCCAGCACAAGCACATGGGACCGTGGCGCAGATGCAGGTAGGACCCAGCCAGTCCTTGCAACCTACATATTTCAGCATTGAAAGAGCCCTTGCTGTTCTCTCAGCCCCAAAATAACTGCACTGATGTATAGCAACGTCTCCAGGCTTTGGTTTGCGAAGGATCGCGAGGAATGCGAAGGGCTCAAGTCCTGACATCTGTTGTTACTTAGTGCTAACATATATAATGCTGCTAATTGCTGAGCCATCTTTGTTTTCCTTACTTAGCACTAGGGTTAGAATTATTTTATTTTTGTGGTTCATGGCTTCCTGCCACTTGCAACACAAAGTCCACTCTAAAGAAAATAAAGCAACTACCAGGCTGCCTGCTAACAGTGTGTGTGGAGGGCTGGGGTTGTTCCTTCCCCCTCTTCTGTTGCTGCTTATGCGTTGGGTTGGGTTTTTGTTTTGCTTTTAATTCAAGAGGAATAAGAAGAGATGTGCCCCAAGCAGCCCCAGCAGAGCTGGGACCCAACCACTGTCACAGCAAGAGGCCACGTAGGCCAGCACCCTGTCTCCCGGTGCCCCGTCTGTGTCCCAGCACAGGCGGCAGGAGGTTCGGGGTGATGCCTCCCCTGCCGCCCCGGCTCGCTTCAGGCAGTCGCGGTTTATGGACTTCCCAAGGCAGAGGCTGCCTCCAGACCAGTGTGTTTTAACAGCCACCCATGGATCCATCCTCCTCAAATGGTTTTGATCCCTTTCTCAAGCCATTTATAACTTTTGGCCTCCGCAACATCCTGTGGCAATGAGTTCCACAAGTTAATTACGCTTTGTATGAAGTACTTCCTTGTGTTGGTGTAAAGCCTCTGGTGTGACAGCGCCACCCGGGCCCCTCCAGTTCTTACAAGCAGCAGCCAACGACCAGTTTCTATTTGCCTTTTTCTTCATCAGTCACCATCTGACAGACCTTTACTGTCCCTCCTGCTGCTGTCATCCCTTCCTGCCCTGAAGACCCCTCACCTGCTTATTTTTACACCTTACTGGAAGCTGGCTCCCATCTCTCCTCATCCCAACTGCTTCCCTTCCCTGGTTCAGCTCAGCCCTCCTGGAGCTAGCTGGCCAGGAGACACACTGCCACGGAGATGCAGTTTCACTGAGGAGCATTGCAACGGTGGTTTCTGATTTGTTCCCGCCCCTTTCCAGCTCATTCTTAATGTGGCAGTTGCCTCTTCTGCTGGACTTCCAGTGATCTTTGCAGAGGGCTCCAAGCTCTCTTTTCTCAGTGTTACACTTAGGGCCTGTCTGTGTTGAAGTGTAGGGTTTTCTGCATGTGCTCTGCTTTTGTTGACGCTGCACTACGTCAGTCCTTTTACGGCCCAGCCACTCAGGATCATGAACTCTTTCAGCAGTGCTTTGTAGACAGATTTACTTTTACAATGCTCAATAATTTGCATCATCTGCAAAATTTCTCATCTCACTATTCATCTGTTTTACTGGGCTATTTATGAATGCGTCTGAACACCATCAAATTAGTATTTGAGCGACCTCAGTTCTAAGTCATGCACAAAACTCTCTCTCCCTTGCACAAACACCAAAGCCTTGAGGGGACTCACCTTCCACAAAAGCAAACAGAGCTTTATATTCTACTTCCAAAAAAACAGCTTTTAGCTTCTTATAACTTCAGGAAAGAACTTTCTCATCTCTTATCGTAAAGCCTTGTTGCAGACAGTTTTTAGGCCCTTGTGTTTGTTGGCATGACTCTCCTAACTCCCCTGAGCTTGTTATCAATATGGAGTGGGTAAGCTGGAGAAATCAGTGATAAGAAGGCCCATCTGGTGTGTCAAGGATTTCATTCCTCTGCCAGGGATATGTCATTTCTCAGCCTATAATTTTTAATAACTATCAGATCATCTGCCTCTGATGATGGTGGTTTCTCCATAAACCATCAAATGGAGGGACTCTGAGTTGGTAAGAAAGACTCAACTACAGTGCTGCATTCTTTTGGCCAAAATCACATGGATAGGTGAGCTGCACACCTTGTGCACTGAGTTCCCATCATTTATCAGCCAGAATGACAGAATCTGTCCCTATTGCAGGAGTGTCCTGAATGGTGGGCTTGGTTTGATGTGCCTGAACAATAGCCTTTGCTGCTTTGAGGTGCCCTCCTCTTGGGCAATTCACAGCTACACTGGGAAGCAAGTTCACCTGAAATCACCCTCCTTGCACATGCCAGCCTAAGAGACTTTTCTCTTTACCATACCCTGGTTCTCTTGGAGGTTTCACACTCGGGGCAGTGTGAACCACCCCCCAGGGCATTTAGCATTGGGAAGCCATTTCCTTGTCTCACACAACATTGTCGCTTCTCTGTCCCATCACTCAGCTGTCCCAGCAGTTCAGCAGGAAGGGACAAACTGATAACCCAACACTTGTGCCTCATCCTAGATAGCTGTGCATTTGAGAGGACTCTGACCTGGGTCTCCCTGAGCTCTGTTGTGGTACAGGACCCACCACCACATGAAGTTACCCTGAATTTCTGAGCATTCCCCCTCTGGCCATTGCTCTGTGCAACCTGGAAAAGCTGTTTGCTGGACATACAGGTAACCCACTGGAGAAAACTATGGCACAAACATGACAGCCTGGCACTTACAGACAGCATAACTGGAAGGGGCAGACCCTTACTGCATCAGCTGTACCAGTCTTGCTGTGAATCTGCACAGCTGAGCAGCATGTTTTATCCAAAGGAAAACTGCAGCATCTACACATCCCAGAACTGCACTGGTGGTGCCAGACTCACCTGAATCACAACTGCAAATTTTCAACCTGGTTGGGTTCTGCCTCTTAATGCAGGGAGAGCTTGGCCTGTACTGTGCGCTGAAGCATCTCTAGATGTCCACGTTATGGAAAAATGTTATTTCTGTACCAGATGACCTTAATATGTTCCCAAGCCCCAGCAACCGTATTTACAGTCCTGGCTACATAGTGTGGACTCTTCTTCTTTGGAGGCCTAATCCTGAATGAGTTTAGTCGATGGCAACAGTGGTGTTAAATTCAATCAGCCCAGGATAAGACCATGTGTTATTTTAGCCCATCTAACATGCCACAAAATGTTGAATAATGGTATTTTTTTTGAAGACAAGAATCTGGGTAGATAGATACTGAGTGGGAATCACTAGGCACCTCCACAGGAGAGGTGTGAGCGTGGCAATACTCAGGTTTGAAGTTACACCACAAATTTCTTGGGTGGGTTTTTTTGCCCTGCAACACTATGTCTGGACAAATAATTTGAATGTTGATCACTCAGGTAACATAATCTGAAATGCTGTTGCCTGTGTTGCAAACAGAAGCAAAGGAGAGAACATTTCATTCCTGTCTAACACAAACCACAGTGCACAGCTGCAGCGTTTCGTTCCAGGCAACACCATTGCCTTTAACACAGCAAAGCATGTTTGTCTGTGTGTGTGTGTGTGTGTGTGTGTGTGTGTTGTGTGTGTGTGTGGGGAGGGTGTACATTGAAATTGCTGCTTTTCTGCCACAGAGCTAAGGCCAGGGCTGTATTTTTTTCCCTTCTTGTGTTTTTTTCCTTCTCATTGACTCTCAAACATAAAAGCCAGCAGTGTTCCTATACTGCAGCAGAAACTGCACAGCACATTCACTCTGCAACACCAACACACTGCCATGCTTGGAGCCATTCTTGCAAAGAAAGGGAGATCTGATGTGCTCACAGGATGGGAGGGTATGGAGGTGGCCAGCCACATTTTCCCAGCAGATCAGTTCTGCTGCTGTGTATGTCATCAGCTGCAGGATGGGGATCTGAGGGCTGAAGCCCATCCAGGTGCACTGAAGAAGGGGCTAATGCTTACACCCTACCGAAACTCTCGGGATGGGTGAAATGCCAGCGCTGATTAACATCTCTCTCCTTTATCTCCTTTAGCACTTAGCCTCTAAGTTTCTTGGTGGAAATTTGAAAGGCTGGCAGTGGCCACTGCATCCTTGCATAAAATGCTGTCCATTTTACAACGGGCCAATTCAGGCATGTGTCTGTGAATTCCACAGTGGCTCTTTGTTTCAATGCTCACTCCCTAGTTACGATTATTCACTGAAGTCTTTTCTTCTTGACATCACCCACGGTTTCAATAAAAACCAGTCTCTCCATGTTGACAAGCTGTGTATGAAGCAGCTCCTCAAGCTGGGGCAGCACAGTGGCTGTGGGTAATGCTCCAACAAAAGCAGTTGTTATTTGGAGGGGAGTTGTGTTGTACCTGCTGTTCCTCCTTGTGTGATGTATCTGCCTGCTCCTTGCTAAGAGAAAACTACAGGGCGGGTTGGAGGCTGAGCTCTTGCACACAGCCTGTGTTCATGCACCAGGCAGAGTGTGACAGCAGCAGCACTTTGATGTCCCATGCCTGCAGCTCTCCAAAGAACACCCGTTCTGAGCGGCCCTCTGCACCACGCTGGATGTGTGAATGGGATGTAGGCAAATACACACATCAACCTCTCCCCTCTGGTTTTCCCAAGCCCCATTTCATTTCTTTGTGGTTGCCTGCATTATTTTGGTCTGAGCATTCATTTCTTAGGCAGAAACACAATTTTTAGATAATCCTTATTTGTCTTTTTTTTTCCCTGGATAAACAGTTTCGTGATGTCCTTTTCCAAACCAGGAGACATCTGCTGAGAGCCCACATGCATGATTCCTGTTGGGCCTTGCAGCTTGGCTGAGAAAAGCTTCACAGCAGTGGAGTGTTTGTGCCTGCCACCACCACTGGTAAGGAATCCTTTCTGTGACTCCATGGCAGTCCATATCACCACTCTCATACCCGTTTGCCTAAACCTTCCTCATATTTTTTAGCTATTTCCAGACAGAGATGTTGGCCATTGCTTTCCTCAGCTCTTCCAGTCTCCTCCCCCAAGACAGGCCCTCATGCCATTGCCATCTCACCAGCACCCTTCAGTACTGCTCCTGTTTATCTTTCCTGTCTCTTGGTGAGCATAGAGGTGCGTCGTGCTCGAGCCCAGCTCCCACCTGTGCCCACCAGCACTGCCTCTTCCCTCCCCTTAGATTGCATTGCCCTTTTCATGGCTACAACAGAGCTGCATCTCGGTCACCCTGTCATTACAGTACACCAAGGTCTTCATCCTCCCTGAGCAGCTCTGAGTGCACAGCTTATTAGGGAATGTTTTCTTAGTAACATTACCCAGCTTTGTGGAGACTTGCATTAGCTATGGGTCTGAGCTCCCTTCTCCAGGAGAAACGGGACTTTAACAGTTGACACCGACTGAAGAACCAGCTCTCAGTATTCACGTGGGGTGGGAGGGTGAGAAAAAAGTAGCAAAATAAAGAGACTGCGAGCCACACCATATTCTGGTAAGTTAGAGCACTCGGAAACAAAAGACAAACTAGAGTGCTTCTGTTTTTGCATGAAAATGGAAACAGGTGGGAAGGACTCATGGCACTGATGAAGACAAGGAAATAGAGGGTTTATTCGTGTTAAAATTCAAATGGAATGGAAGTGCAGCATTGGCTTTCCCCTTACTCAGCCTGTAGCAGTAAGGACCCAGCTGCAGTGGACCCTACCCTAGTCTAACTCTCTCCTAGGCCTGCCCTATTCTCAGCTCTTACACCAGCTGGCACAGGGGACGTTACTGACTCTGGAGAGAAGAGTCAAGTTTTGCAGTAATTCTTTTACAGATTGCTAACTGCAAAGAAAGAACAAAAACCCGAGCTCCTGGACAGCAGAAACCATCTTTTTACCAGTGAACCTCCACTCCCACACTAAAGGTGCTTTAGCTCATCTCAGGTATTTACTGTGTGTCAGCATCAAACCAGTGAGGTGGTGGACAGAGTGGAGCCACACCAAAGCTTCACATTCTGAACCAGATTGCTCCCACCCTTGTCCTACTCCCATGTCAGAACAAGTGCAGCTGGAGCTGCAAAAGACCTGGGAGAAGTAGCCCAGCTTTGACGGTCACTCAGGACTGAGGTGAGCATGTTCCTGAGAGGAGTAAAACCCAAATCCAAAGCCTTTTTCTATATCACAGTATAAATGGGACAGGCTTTACCATGAGCCCTTGGTAAGTGACTGCTCAGAGGACAGGACCCTCTGCATCACTGGTTGGACAACTATGTCATAAAATGGATTGACAGATAACCTTTTGATTCCCTTCACTTACCCTTCATTATTTTATACCTGTTTCCAGTAAACAGCCCTGACGGAACTTACTGAGGGAACTCTACAGCGGTTTGCACTGCTTGTTTTTCAGTGTCTCACTTCTTTGTACCAAACAGTCCAGCAAGTGCCCTTGCTGGTTACAGTTATTTAGATCACCCTAGCAGCCCAAAGCCTTTCTGGTCATTGTAATTTAAATCTCTTTGTTAGAGTCTTCAGGGTCTCCCAAAAATAGAAAGGAAATCAAATGGGAAAGGCAAATGGTTTATAGATCATATGCGTGTCTTGGAGAGGTGGGAGCCAGCGAAGCAGAAGGTAAGGGAAAAAAGCAGAGATCAAAATCTAGGTCAGAACAAATGCTGGACAAGATCCCACACTGTCAAGTCCCAAGCCTCCCACAAGAGAAAGAACGAAGGGGAAAATAAGAACAACTGATTTTCTTTTTTCTGAAGGAGGAATAATGGCCTTTTCAAACAGCCCAGACCACGGAAAAAAAAGAGACATTTCGGAAATACTCTTGCTCCATTCCATCTGTTTCTAGGACAACCATTAGTAGCCACTAGTTTTACAGATGCTTTGCTCTTCTGTCATCAGATTGTCTTTGCCTCACCCTGCCTCTCCAGCACCAGCCTCAGCTCTCCTCATTGCACCTCTCACCTGCTCCAGGCATAGCAGAGAGGTGCAGAAGACCAAGCCCCAAGGTCTGCTGACTCCCAACAATAACCAAACTAAAAGCCCCTTCCTTTTCCTCCAGAGCAGCCAGACTCTTCTGTTCCTGTGGGACAGGATTTTGCTGCGGGCAGCTTTAGCCTTGAGGCACTGCTCTCCCCTTGAAGCACACAGATAAACAGCCCTGAGAAAGAAGTGATAAGATGAAGAACTGAAGCATAAAAGTAGGATGCCATCATGCCAAAGAGTGGGAACAATGTAGCTCAGCCAGTGGTTATGTTGGCATAGGCGTTGCTTTGCAATTGTTACCCAATGAACTTAGAATAAGCTGTGTGAGCTGGGAATAAGGGAGTATTAGGGGGAAGCTTTGGCAATAAACTTGGTGTGCTGCACCATGGACTGAACCCATCTTCGTGAGTGGTTCTTGGCCACTGCCACATTTGGTGCCCCTGCCGTGATCCCACCAGGCCCGCGGCAGCCAGCAGTGGCAGCGGAGCCCAGCTGAACTATTTGAAGCGGTGAGGAGACCCCACAGCCCTGGCCAGGCACAAACTGAAGGCACCTGAGGAGCAGGTGAGCAGCTGGGAACGAAATGGGCATGCAGGCTGCTTCGGAAGACCAATTTATCCTGAAATAATGTGTATTTTAGAAGAAAATAGGGTTCAGTCGGATGATGAAGCAGCAAGAGCTTTATTAATTTCGGCATGAAAACAGGGGACTCCTTCTGAAGCTACGACAGCATTTCAGGTTAACACTTGGGAGATTTGGGCAAACTGCTTTTTGAACATGCTTCAAGGGGAGAGCTGTGCCTCAAGGCTAAAGCTGCCCGCAGCAAAAATCCTCTCCCACATGTTCCCATCCGCCCGTGGTCACCAGCACCAGGACCTGTCTGCTCTCCTCCCTCCCAGCTTTTAATAAGCCATAAACACAACAGCACTTTTGTCAGATCTCAAGTGTTTAGGCACTGCAGATTTTATACCAGTTACCCACCCTGAGAAGGGAAAGGGAGATTTCTGGCTGAGGCACAGGGTTGCCCACAGCCCCAGCACCACTGCACGCAGGAGCTGGCTTTGCAGCCTCAGCCATGACATGAATGACATGAATGCTGCACTCAACTCACAGCCTTAGGCTGCATTTCTCCAGCTGCATTATTTGAAAAGCTTCACTTTCAGAGGTGCCTTAAGCACTTCAATGGTCTCACTGCCTTACAGTGAGGTTTGCACCCTTTAACTGCCTTAAGCTACCCCTGAAATAGGCTCTAGGCTTCAGCCACTTCACTGCTTGCCTGACTGAACTACCAGATCTTCAGGCCAGGGACTGCTGCCTCTTACTCCACGAGGCTGGGTTTTCACAGCCATGCCTCAGTGACTGGCATCTTTGGGTGCCAATGTGTTCCAAATAACTGCTGGCCTTTTTATTGTGGGGCTGACAACCGCAGTCCTCGTGGGCTTAAGCAGTCCACCATCATGTTGCCAAATCATTCTCCACATTAGGAACTCACAAAATACCTTTATTTCTGAGAGGAACCGGCCACAACGTGATCATAAGAACATACCAGTGTTGTAGTTCCCCCCTACCCTTTGATCTTGGCACTTTAATGATTAGAGCTGAAGTACTGGAAAGAAAAAAAAAATCCCTCACTCGAGGGAGTTTCAAGCCTCTCTTTGTATAGAGAAAAACTATGATTCACATAAAAGGATAACCCGGAAATGCAAGACAGAGAAGCTGAGATTAAAGCAGAAGCCTCCCTTCACGTGCAGATGTTTGCCCAACAGGACAAATTGGAGCCTCTGTTGAGCTTTAGCAACTGCTTCCATGAAACCGCCGAGGCTCTTCCAGCCCATGACCTGCACTGCAAGAACAGCTAACTGTCAGCGTGGAGAGACACACATTGTATTTAAGGAGGGGTGGACTTTAAAGGTCACATCCTACAGCAATGTGCAGAAGTGTAATCCTTGCCTCGAGCATTTGAAGAGAAGCCATTTCCCCCTTCTGCTGGTGCAGCTGCATGTTTAAACGCTTCCAGCTATGCTTCAGGGTGTAAGTCCCACTACCACCAGAGCTCAGGGCAAAGCGTGACGTGGGAGGGAAAGCTTTGCCCTGCTTAATTCTGCACATTTTATATGTACTCACCAAAAACCTGGTGCTGACCTCACCAAAGGCAACGTACCCAGTTGTAACATTGGCTGTCACTCTCCTGGTTTGGGCCTCTGTCCCCATCCATGCAAACATTCAGGGATGCACAAGAGGACAAGAACACTCACTCTAATCAGAAATTGTTTATGTGCCTCCTCAGCCAAGATCAAGTGTGATGTGAAGAGTCCAGAACCAAAGCTGACTATAACCTATGGGCTAATTCCCACAATCACAGGGCCAGGGACTGGGCAGTGCCTCCAGGCTGGACTCTGCCAAAAATCAGGTGAGTGGTACACAGCAAACATCTTCTGATGGACACCAGATGTGCAGCAGTGCACATGGAGATGGCTGCTGGCAACGTGCAACTGGAGTTGACTTTATTTCCTGGGACAAATTGAAGGAGAAGTTTCTTAGATGGCCCTTTTTCATATAGGAAATAGAAAACTATGTGAATGCAGTGAGTGCGTGTGAGTATGGTGAATCTGTGGCCAGAGTGTGGACACAGTGTGTGATTGCAGTGAGTGCTTGTACAGTGTATGTGCTATTTTTGGACACTGTGAGTGTGGTG
>WBNH01005499.1:980-127408 GCA_013401255.1 Urocolius indicus
CGGGAGGTGGGGACAAACACCAAAAAACAAAACCCCAAAACAACCAATGCTGTTAGCCATCACTGAGTACTCTGGGAGTACAGGGGAAAAGAGGGGTAAAACTTTTTTAGGGCAGTACCTTCTCACAGGCAAGGCGACCCTGCTTTGCCTGTGTAAGAGCAATCTCTCGACACATCTGAGCACTCATTCACTGTATATATTTTGTCACTAAAAAAGCAATATCAACAACAGGATAAGTATAGGTTAGAGATGACTCCAGTCAATTGTGCAGTGTCAATATTTGCTAAAACATGAACACTGTCCTCATAGTATATTTGTGAAGGACAAAATAAGATACAGATAGCACTAAACCAGCAGTGTGATACACAATATTGTAAGAGAAAATATCAAATGCATCACTAAAATCTTCATAAGTTTGCAGCATTTTTGACTTCTCTTTCTTTAACACCTTAGCGTCCCTAACACACTCAAGTTTTGTACTTGGATCTTGTTGACCTGACCCGAAGGCCGGAAAGAAACAATGCACTCTGGCTCAGAGTTTAACTGACAGTAGTAGAGAAATTAACAATTTCTCTGCTCACTACAAGAGTGCAATATACAGTTTTCCATGCCTAAATGCGCAACAGATACTGCCATGAAAACCTGGAATAACAACTGGACAATTCTGGGAAACTCACTCTGTGGAGGAGCACTGCATCAGTACTGTCAAAAACATTCATTCTTACCAGATGATCCTAAAGCTTAATTAAAAAGTGGGCTGTCTCTCAGAAGACACTAAAAAAAACCGCACGAAGATTACTATCAATGAAGATCCCTGGCAGGACTTGTTTCTACAGGCCTAGCTGGTGATCCTTGTTTCTGCCTCTATCCCCACAGGAAGGACATGTGAATGTGTTATACGGATCATCAGCACACTCTTTATGGCCATGACTAAGACCATTCACAAAGGAAGCCTGACATTTTGCACACTGTCCAAGCTTTATGTAAAGGAGAAGAGGAGAAAAAAAAACAGACTTCTTTATTTATGAAGAAGTCTTATGTGTTGTTATCAATACCACTGAGTTATATGAGGCCTTTCACAAAGGAAAAGTAGGGTAAAGGAGGAGGTAAATATGTGTAAAGGTTTGTAACTTGAAGTGTTAGTGTTGTCAGGCCTAGCCTTGCACTGGAATATGGCTTCCATATATGAGATTCCAGCGTGTTCTGTCTGTGGAAGTTAGCTTCAGTAGATAACTAAGAAAACAGCAACATTCAAAGCTAACGTCAAAGTTTGTAAGAAATTGCTTTGAAACAGAAGAAAACAGTGAGGTTTTGCTCTCTGCTGCAGGATGTGGCAGCAATGACAGGGCTGTGTGATCTCCCAATACTTTTATTAAGTGACAATAACGATCAGGGGCCTGGAGCATCTTCCTTATGAGGAAAGGCTGCAGGAACTGGGGCTGTTTAGTGTAGAGAAGAGAAGACTGAGGGGGGATCTCATTCTTATTTACAAGTATATGAATGGTGGATGTCATGAGGTTGAGACATTCCTTTTTTCTATTGTACCTACCAACAGGATAAGGGGTAATGGAAAGAATCTGGAACACAAAAAGTTCCACTTAAACATAAGAAAAACTATTTCACTGTGAGGGTGACAAAGCACTGGAACATGCTGCTCAGGGAGGATGTGGAGTCTGCTTCCTTTGAGGCCTACCAGACTCATCTGGACACGTTCTTATAAATTGGACTAGATGATCTCTAAAGATCCCTTCCAACCCCCACCCTTCTATGATTCTAATGGTAATTAATAGGCAAGGTGCTGTCTGTGTAGGTGATACTGCACTGTAGTGCTGTGGAGGAGGACGCTCCCACCTTTCAAACAGTTGCTTACAGGAGTGGTAAGCAATTAAGTATCTAACACAGAAGAAAGCTAAATGACAAGATCAAAGACAATTAGCTTGTTGTTTTTCCAAAATGAAAAATAAGCTTTTACAACTAGTGACCTATCATCAAGACTTTGATCTGTTTGCTTCTGCAACTAACAACCTTTCCAAGGTGAAAATCTATTAGGAGAAAGACGTGTTATCAGGCCAGGAGAGCTCCTTGCTGCCAGGGCTGAGGGCCAGCAGAGTGGCCCGGAAAGTCAATTGCATTCCAGTCCAGTATATTGGGGAGCCCATGGTGTAATGCTGCTAGAAAAGTCGTCTTCAAAAGCCTCTGTGGTGACTGAGACAGCTGTTCAGCCTTGAGTGATCTCAGTGTACAACCCACACTTTGAGGCTTATGTTCCCAGTTGGCCTCAGAGGTGAATTTATTTCAAAAGAATTAAGGATATTAATTAATGGAATTATCCCTTTTAACACAGACAGTCTTGGATCCAGACTTCTCTGAGCCAGAAAGGTTGTTGTGAAAGGGATCTCTTTAGTCAGTGGTGGATTTTTGATGTAATATTCATAAACTTTCTTCTCCCAGCAACATGACTCTCAGCTTGGTGGCTGTGCTTTCTGGACCACAGGGCTCAGTGGCACAAAGAGATAAGGAATCTGCAAGACTGATCTCCTGGACACTGGCTTGAACAAATGGCTCCTATTGCCACTTTCTGATGGAAATTAACAGTCCAGTGGATGCTAGCTGTAAACTCCAGCAAGGAGACTAAAGGAATAGAAATCTATTTTTCATGTTAGGATCTCTAGTCTTATGTAACTGAAAGATCTAGGTCAATAGATTTTCCATGAAAGGAACAAAGCATTAGATATCTGTATACAATTTTAAGAAAAATAAAATATGTAAACCATAAGATCCTCGATACTCTCTCAAAGCAAAGGTAAATCTAACGTCCAGTCTTGTAGGGATGCTGGTACATATAGATGCTCATTTAAGTGACAGTTTCCACATTTACAATTTGATTGAATAGGTCCCTTCAGGTTTTTTGGATGGATCCTACACTACATTTGTAATTTGGTTGGACTAACCCTTTCAGCTTTTTTTAAAAATTATTATTAATACTTATTTCCTTAATAAAGCACTTCTCAATTTTTCAAGTTTTTTTTAAAAAAGCTTCTTCTACAGATTCAGATGAAAATTCTACAGTTTATTTCTCCCAGAGTTCAGCTTTGGTTTTGGAGTCTGCATGACTGTCATTGCAAAGTCAAGTTACAGATAATTCATGTAACATTTCTGAGAGGTTTTTTCATCTCAGATCTGGGATTCACCCCACTGACTTTCTGGTAGACTTCCTGCTTCTGAAACATTTGAAAAACATTTTATTATTAACTTTTATTCCTCTAATGAGTTCTATGAATACGTTGCTCCTCAATAAATTGGCATGTCTTCCTGAGGTTTAACATTTAACTTGTCAGGATTTGTGTGTTACTCTGTGGCTGGGATTTGTTATTTCTGAAGGGTATTGTTATAACTTATAGCCACCTGTCCTCTGCTTCCTGAGCTCTCTTCTGAGCCTTCTTGCCAGTAGTAGATTTTGACAGCAGATATACTTCTTCTGGGTGTTTCATCTGATGTTGTTAAGCAAATCTCATTAAAAGCAGTATACTCTTTTTTTTTTTTTTTTTTTTTTTTCTCCTTTGATTGGCCTTTTATCTACCTCCTTCATTTTATGTAATGTCCAGATATTAGATTCAGGGGTGATTCTTGCCTCCCATGACAGTGCTTCTTTAGGATGTTTAGCTAGAGAAGAGCAGGCTGAGAGGACATATCACCACTCTCTACAACTACCTAAGAGATTTCTAGTGAGATGGGAGTTGATCTCTTTTCTCCAGTAAGGAATGGTAAGACATCAGGAAATGAGTTCAAATTGCATCTGAGGAGTTTTAGATTGGATGTTAGGAAGAACTTTTCCACTGAGATGGTTGTTAGAGGCTGGCATAGGCTGCCTATGGAGGTGGTGGAGCCACCATCCCTAGAGATATTTGAAAGCTGTGTAGAATAGATGCTGAGAGATATGGTTTCGTTTAGTGATGGACTTGACAGTGTTAGGTTAGGGGTTGGGCTTGATGATCTTAAAAGTCTTTTCCAACCGCAATGATTTTATGATTTTATCTATTCTACCTGAATACAGTGCAGTCATTATTGCATATATAGGAGT
This sequence comes from Urocolius indicus, assembly GCA_013401255.1. Classification (NCBI taxonomy): domain Eukaryota; kingdom Metazoa; phylum Chordata; class Aves; order Coliiformes; family Coliidae; genus Urocolius; species Urocolius indicus. The sequence goes on from WBNH01005499.1 coordinate 5,062, forward strand.
GTAGCTTGTTGGAGGTCACATCTTCAATCTGATCCTGTGCAGTACTCAAGACATAAATTAAGAAGGGTTGATGTCTTGAGATATCTCACAAGTATCTCTAAAGGGCAGCAACAGTGAGGTGTCTAAGAGTCACACAGACACTGAACACTTGCTTTTGTGCAAAACAGTACCCATGATTTATCTGTTACCTGGGACAACTGTCCCTCCTAGAGGAGGTACAATCTCTGAAAGTGTCTTCTGACCTTTTTACCCTTATGTGCACCTTTGGGTCAAAGGGAGCAGTGGTTGCCTTACTACTTTGTGTAGGTTAAATATCTGGGGAGCCTTCCTAAAGACAGTTCAAATCTCCTGTGCATGTAAGGCTGACCTCTGCTTGAAGTGAATATTCATCAGTGACAAGGCAGTATGGCTTGCACTAAAGTTATGTCATTCCTCATACCTTCAGCACTGGCAAGCAGCATCTTCACCAGAAAGCAATTGCTCCTCACTCCTATCTGAAATACTTCTCATTTCATGTGTCATTCAGAAAACTGAAAAATGGCCATATGTGGAAGTTTTTATAAAATGGTGGTGATAAAGTGTTCCAGGTTGAGATTTTGTGTGCCAAGTTTCAGTATGGAGTGAGTTTTTATGACTGAGTTATAAACCCCCTAAAATATGGTTTTATAATGGAAACGCTGACACAACCTTTATACACATGTGGCCATAATTCTAGATGATGCAAAATACCTTATATAGAAAGCCAAGATAAGTGGATTTTTGCTGTAAAGAGCAAGTAGAAAATGAAATGTACACCTTTTAGCTAAGTATTTTCAGTTTTTGTCTGGTCTTTTGACCAAAGAACAAATTATATATCTGCAAGGGCAGGTTTTTAAAGTCATGCTTCATGTTTGTATAAGAGTAAATTATGGTTTTAATCTTTCTAGCAACCTAAAGTAATTCTTCCAGAAAGACCACTGTTTCCCAAGGCAAAAGTCAGGCTTACGACTGCTACTGATAAATTGACATTTTCAGAGGAATTTTATTAAAAAACTGGAGAATATCACAGCAAACTTAAAATAATGTTTTCAAATAATAGGTACAGCACTCAGAGGGAAGTGTTTTTGAAGTAACAGACTGGACTCATAAAATCTGCAATGCATTTTTGTGATGCTACTTTTCCAGGTTATTTCAGGATAACTGAGTATCCAAGAAGTAATGATACTCGCCACCAAACAACACTCAGAGTTTAATTCAACTATAGATCCAAAACTCTGGATATTTACTTAATGGTTGTGTGCAATATTAGAATCTCTTCAATTTGAAAATCAGCCTGATGACAATAGAAAATATTAAGTTACTCCTGTGCTTTTTTGTACTGCAACCTTGAAAATAATTTTTTCCACAAAGTTTCAGTTTAATATTTGTTTGTTTCTGTCTATAGTGTTCTTTTATTTAAATTTGGAAGGATACGAAACGGGAAAGGGATATTTTGGTATCTTGTGATGTTTGAGTTCAAGTTTCAGACTCTGTATTGCACTATACTTCTGCAATATCTCATAGTCTCAAGTTTTGGGCTCTTCAAGAATACACTAGGAATTAATTTTTTAAATTAAAAATAATACATTTTAAATATAAAGTATTCTTACAGTAATCTATAAATGGATTTAATTGATTGGACTTGAGACTTAGTGACCTTTTCAAGCCTTCAGCTTTTCACTTCTATTTGAGAGAAGAATCAGCTGTGAAATATTGACCATCCTTAACTTCCTGACGCCATGGTTTCTATCATTAGCTGAGTGTAAGTGCATATCATCTGGATAACAAAAGAAGCTGGACTGTTGATAGAGGCTTCAGTTTCCACTTGCTAGGAGGTTTGCAGAACATTTCACACTATGCCTCCAAGAATCTCTGCTGAAATAAAAGGGAGACTTTGAACCTGAAGTGGCTGAACATTTGTTTGACTTGCCCTGGGAGATTCTTCCCAGCTGCAGTGATAAAGAGGCCTATAAAAGCCTAGATAGACTTTAGAGAGGAAGAAATGGATGCACAGAGAGGTTATGTCACTCGCCACAGATTGTGCAGGAAATCTGCGGTGGGGCCAAGAAGAGGACTGAGGTGTTTGGCTTCTGTATCTCTGCCACAAGACCACTTCTTTCTTCCTCAGTGAGAAATGGCAATCCTACAGGGATTAGCAGAGAAAGTGTTGCACTATGCTAAACAACTGCTCTGTTGCAGGCTGGAGATCAAACATTTCTCCACAAATGTTCAGCAAATCTCTGAAAATTGAATTAAGGGCTGCATATGTTGATTACAAGCATGATTATTGTCTTAAAGAAAAATAAATAAAAAATGTTTATTCAAATTAAAACAAAATATTTTCTTCTTTACATGAAGTTCATTTTTTGAGGGGGTTTTGAAGCAAACAGATGCTAATACAGAAAGAAATAAATTTTTTCTTGGTTTCAGTATACATTTTAAAATGTTAATTTACTGTCTCTGATTTTGAGTTAGTCATAAAACATCCTTACAACTAAGAAATGTTCCCATATAACAGGGTGCTGCAGCCATAGCAGAGCTTGTGCTCGGAGCTGGCTCTGCTGCAGGGAGCAGATGCACAGCCAGCTGTGGTCCCTCCTGAAACTGCTCAATGGACAGGCAGACAGCACAGCCTGCCAACATTTTAGTATCCACAGCCTTCTCTAGAAATCATGCCTGTCATATAGAAAAGGCCAATGCAGAGGTAAAAAACCTCACAGTACCCCAAAGTTAGCAGAACAAGGATGTGCACGCTGAGAAACAATGACAATGGACAAAATCCTTGAAGCACACAAAAGGTCTGCTGACAGTGCTGGCATGCTAAGTCTTGAAAATTTCAGCAGAAAGGTGATGGATGCAAGAATGAGAAAGGTGAAGGATTTGAGGCACCATTAGCACTCACTGACTGCTGTCCTGCCTGGCAGCACTCTTATGGATGTGTGGAGATCAAGACTGAGGCAAACAGGAGTCTGTGAATGTAATTGAAACTTGTGACATCAGAGGCAAAATTACTTTGAAGCAGTGTAAGTTGGGGTGAAATCCAAAAGCTGGTGAATTCCTTTTGAGTTGCTCTGTGTGAAATTCTGTGCAAGGTCATGAAAACTGGCCATACATTTTTTAATCTAATGAAGACAGAGATAGCTGGCAGGGTGCTGCTCCTAAAATGTAAAGTTTGAAGTGAAAGCTGCTGTCCAAGTGTTTACAAAGAGCACCTACAATGGGGAGTAATTATGAAAAACAGCAGAAAACCCTTTGTAGAATACACCCTTTATGAAGAAAGTAAGAACCCAGTTTCATGTGAAAGCTGAAGCGTTTGCTTATACTTTGTGATTCTAAAAAAATGTATAGTTGGCTGACACTGCATACGCAAGGAAGTGTTATCCAAAAAAGTTACAGAAAAAAGATGAATCTATTAAAAGAGAAAAGCTCTGGGTTATGTGATAATGCTGCTGGTTTTGAAGAAGACAGACTATAGATATTTCTGACAGAGCTAGATTATTTTTCTACCAATGAAAATGCCTTCATTTGTTGAACCAATGGACCAGAGAATTATAGCTACCTGTTAAACACAGCTCCACGCTTTGCTCTGGTGAGGCTGTTCACTCCACTGAAGCTAGCAGTGATGAACAGGCTGTTGCACTGGCAAGATACTGAAACTGCATAACTCCACAGTTTTCAAGAGAAACTTGCCTCTCCCTATCACTCACAGAAGCTAAAGAGAAAGGGTTTTATGAAAACTATTGCCTTCTGTTCTGAATCATATGTAGTAGTTCAGTTTATTCTGGGGTACGTATAGGCTCCATCTAAACAGAGTGGCAGAGGTACATGTCACATTTAGCAGAGATAATGGTGAGAAGCAAAAGTTTCCCTTTTCTATCTTCAAATTTCCTCACTTTCCATGGCACAAGATGATGGTTCATATTGCAGATGATGGAATCAACCTCAGAAAGAGCTGAAATCTGTTGGTGCCTGTTCCTGAGATACAAGAAGCTGCTTTGGTTTTAATCAGAATGACAATGTTTACTTAATTTTATTCATGTGTCTTTTGCTGAAAATCAGAAAGTCAACTAGACAAGGTCAAAAATTGTGCAAAAGTCTCTTCTACTTTTGCAGAAATGAAAACCGTTATATGAAGGTCCTCCTAGAAACAGCATGGAAAGGTTTCAAATTCTTGGGTTAAATGCTTAGGATAAGGAGTCATTTGAGATAAACGGCTGTATACGGCCTTCATGTGGACTGCATAGATCTGGTACACAAATATTTAATCATCTTTAATGTGTTTCACGTGTCTAATTACTAAAGTTAATTTACTTTAATAACAGAGGCTTTTTGTCAGTCCAGAAGATTTCATTCTGAATGAACTGTGGTGAGAACAGTCAGGGATAAAATCTTGTATTATACTTCCTATGTTATAAACATAGTCAGAAGAAAAGCAAATGGCCACAAACAAGACAATCAATCTCTGCTCAATGATATTTCAGCCTCTTGGTGACCATATCATTGATATATTTTCTTTATGCATTACATGAAACCACAAGGGATTTGTATTTCATTGGTTAAATTATCCTTAAAGCCATTAAAAACATAGATATATATATATAAACATATATATATAAAAAGATATATTTCAATAGAAAAAAAACCCCATAGCTTTTGCTCAGTAATGAGGTAAAATGAGAGTTGTACATTATTTTTTTTTGTTGTTTTTTTTTTTGTTTTACAAGACACAACTAGGATTTAGGGCAAATTCTTAGATGCTGACAAGTGTATTCCAGGACTGGGGTAGAAGTGAAGAGTTCAGTAGCTTCTGGGAATAGACTTGATCCTGAAGTCACTGTTTATGCATCACTCTTATTCCAATCTGTATGAGTTTTGCATGAGTTAAGTGCCAGTCAGTTTGACATTTAGCCCAGCTGGCTGAATGATATACCATGACTATATGTTGCCTTATAATTTGAATTTTCTTCTCTATACAGTATTCCATCTCTTGCTTTGCTACCTGTTCTCTAGGTAGTTTATGAATACTAAAGAAATCATTTAGTATATCTGATTTAGAAAGCGGTCTTACAAGGAGTTTGCTTGTAAAGAAAAAGTAGGTAACAGCATGAGTGGAGGGGAAGTCAGCTGGAAAAAGAGGCAGAAATTTCTGGAAACATCTTTACCACTAAAGTACAGATGAGTATATACTACCTTTGCATGATTCAGCTCCTTGGTTGTAAAAACAAGGACCAAGACAATGGGATTTACCTTTGCGTCGAGCTCAGAGGACCCTGCAGATTCAATTGCAATACCCACAACAAACTACATAAGTAGCAGTAACTAGAAGCTGAAGCAAGTGTTTGCTGTGAAATGTTACTTTCTTTTTGTGAAGTGAACATAGCAGCCTTTGATTTAGAAGTGTTTTTAATACAAAATCTATAATTTGCCTCAATACTTATGCTTTGGGGTTTGTTTCTTCTTTTTTGGGGGGGAGTGAGGGACAAGACTTGTTGATTTTTTTGTTATGTTGGTTTTGTTTGTTTTTTTTTTTACCCTGGGAAATCCTAAATTCTACAGGAAATCTCATTTTTTACTTGATTTGAGATAACTTGTTGTATTTAGACTCCACAGATCCTATGATGAGATGAATATAATCTAAATGATGAAATATTTCAAAGAAAATCGGCCAATGTTGAGTACAAAATTAATCTTTACCAATGATAACTTCTCTTTGCTTAAAACTCTGTTCACCTGATCATTTACTCACAACAATAAACAGAGAATTAACTAGAGAGATCTCGATTTTTCTTTCCCAGAAAATAGTTTCAGATTCTTTCCCCTACCCTTACCTTTGCTGATTCATTGAAATTCCTTGCTTTCACCTTTTTCTAATGCTTCCTCTTACTCTCCATTTCCACTAATAATTCTTTCTTGTCTCTGTTCTGTACCTATTTTCTTTGGCTTCAGCTTAATATAGTATTTAAGAATACCCTTATCTTGGAGCAAACAAGAAGTTCTGCTTCTCTGTAGAGGGATTACTTATATACCCAAGCAGTTTATTAAGCCAGGTTTTTTATTTTCACAATACTAGTCTATTTAAGAATTTATCTGAAATGCAAAAGTGTGATAATTTTCATCCAAATTACATGATCATAATATTATTTGCATTGTAATGATGGAACTGGCATGGGCCAGGATTGCCATGCACTAAAATTCTGAGCGTGAAAACTTTGCAATCTGTTTTTCAATGTTTTTCTGTTCATTACTTCTGTGATATTTCTTTCTGGGAAATATAAACATAGATATTTTAAAACAATTAAAGTTGTACTCCTAGAAATGAACTTTCAGGTGATTTGGAGGATAATTCAAAAGCCTTACATGACACCCTATTGTCATTTTATACAGCTTCTGTGTCCGAAGCATCTTTGTAGAGCTGGCAAATGTGACAAAAGACCTATAGGTGACCCATTCAGAAAAGTATCTTGCTGGGCACTTAAAATAGCAATAAATAGATGTGCTTAAGCACTTGCATTCTACTCCAGGTCTGTGTTTTAACTCTCTAGAGCATTTTTGTAATGGAGATAATGTTTAGGAAATATTTAGTATCCTTAATTATTAGGATAACAAAATATTAGCAAGCCCTGGCAAAACTGTAAAGACATTAACAAAATGCAAAGCAAAAATAAGTATTGTTTTGTTGCAAATTTGTCTATGTATGCCTGAAGTGTTCTATGAGCACGAATTCATGATTTTTTTCACTTCAAATCAGTGAGTGAAAATTTTGTTACTCTCTTTGTAAGTCACAGCTTGACAAGCAGGTTTTTCTTGGAGTAGTGAAGCACTTTGCTACCAGGTGCACAAGGATATCTAAAGATCAAAAATCTAACCTTCTCAGTGTGTTCATCTTCTTGTATTTGTATGTGATTTAGTATAGGCTCAAAAGACCTACAATCTTCTTGTTTTGTAGGAGTTATGCATCATATGAAGGCTGTCTTGGGATTATAAATCACTCCACTCTTCAGCAGCCTCCAGTGCATTTTAGCGTTCAAGCTGAATATGTCTTTTGCAGAGCAGCACTGAAAAATACATGAATTTATGCTCCAGGATCAGATGTCATGGCAAAAATGTTGGTGTGTAAGCCCTGATATTCAGTATAGCAAATCTGAAAAAAAAATTCCTAAAATAAGAGACCATTCTGCTCTTATATTTGATTTCAGTGCCTTAACCTTGTTACTACAGTAAGGTAGCGTGTGACTAGCAAGTAAGAAAGAAAAAACAATGTGACGTTCCATCTCTGAAGTAATTTCTTAGTGAGATGAGACACTTCAAATTGATCTCTGTGAAAACAAGAAAGCTTGTTAAAAACAGGTTATTCAAAGCTTTGCGCTAGAGATGTTCACTTCCATGGACTCCACCACAAATAAATGTTCCAGAAATCAGAAAATAAAGGAGAAATCATGTTATTTTACTACTTATGCATACACACATATATATACATATTCATACATAGATATATAAGCATACTGTTCTATATTGATTTTTGTTTCTTGAATCAGTTATGCAGCACATAAATCTCATCAGACAACTATAATTTGAGAAGCAGTAGGAAAGAGACCTATATTCAGAAAGTGCCACGCAACTCAAGGTTGACCTATGCAACAAACTTCTTCCTTTTCAGACACCTTTTAGAGAGATATCTATTATTATTCACATATTAGAAATAATGGAATATTGTGATCAAATGGGATACTGTTTTTGATTAAACCAGTCCTCAGAGGCTACATGAAGTGAGAAATAAAAGTGACTGTGTCAACAAGCCACACGTATCAAACATACTTCTTTTTCTATTTATTTTCTCAGCAGTCTTTGAAAACATTGTACCATTTTCAGTATAAAACTTGTTTTACATGTATCTCATCACTGAAAAGATAAATCATAAAAGGTTTAATACTTGTGTTTTAAAATAACAGTATGATGCAGAACTAAATTGGCTGGCTAATTTCTACTGCCTCACAAAAAGACCTCCCAGTCTGTTTTGCTTTGTCCTGTTTCATGCTGCCAAGGAAGACAATAATTTTTCAGGTGGAAAAGAAAGTGCCATCTAGAATATTTATCTGTACCAGCAGTTCAGGCCTCTTCAGAGGAGAACTACTAATACACAACACAAACAAAGGTATTCTGCAGACCCCAGATTCCTGTAAATCTCCAGTATAATTCACATAAACAAAATGGAAATGGAAGGTTACACAGATGACTAGGTACTGCAGTGATATAAATGGTCTAATACAGTTTGAGAAGGCCAATTAGGAACTGAAGTCTCAACTTAAGACACAGTTCTTCTCCACTACCATTTAAACTCTGTTAAATACTTCATTCTCATTAGTGCTGAAGGAAGGTCTTATTTTTCAATAAAACAGCTCAGAAGTCACGAAATCCCCAAGTCCTGCAGTGTTCTTACCTCTATTAGATGTTGTAAAGTTGTTGGATTTTTTTTTTTCTGAGAACAATTTTTGAAAGAACTCTGAGCTGTAAGTGGAGGAATGCATTTAATACTCTGGTATTCATCGCACGCACAGAGTACTCAGTTCTTGGCAACCCCTGCAACTCAGTGTGGAAGTTCAGCTGTGACTCAGTTCCCTCAATCAATACTGTTGGATGACTGATGACCAGACTACTTAAACAACTAGCCAAAGTTTATAATTCTTGGACATATCCTGTCCCACCCAGAAGGCTATTTTGCCCCACTCAATACAAGGAAGGTAAGCAGATAGGATTAGCAAAATATGCAGTACTGAAATAGAGGATTATCTTCGGTTCCTGGTTGGGCTTCTGTATTTGTTTTGCTGCAAAGTCCTGTTAAGATGAGGAGGGTGAAAAGCTACAAATCTACTTCCCTCTGCCTCCAGCCACTGGAGCTTATTTAACAAGCAGCTGCCATCCTACTTTAGAAGAACTCAGTGCTGTGGATTAAAGGGCACCTATATTCGCAAAGAATGACTAGCAGGTAAAGATCGTGTTCCAGAATGAGGTATCTGGCTGGAACCTAGCAAGGCTAGGATTTCAGGGAAACCTCTCTCATTGGTGGTTAGTTATGGGCAGCTGCACAAAGAGCATGTCTTCTTTATATTAATCCCTGCCCATGTTATGGGCTGTTTTGATTCATTTTCTAATGAAACTCAGTTTCTAGAAATTCTAACCCAAACTAGTTCAAGAGATGTACATACTAAGGCACTTAATTTAATGGGAACTAAAGAGAAATGTGTGAGTTTATGGTGAGCTTCCTTCCCTTCCACAGATGACAAATTTAACACTCATGTATGTGTACATTTTTCTCTCCCACAATGACACAGATTTAAAGCTGCCAGGCTACATGACCCTGTAAGTCCATCAATGTGGCGATGAGCTGTTCTGTAGCACAAAGTACCCACAGAACTGGAACAGCTCCCCTTGACAATGGTAAGTTTCAGTTGTTCCTACCAAAAAGTGGATTTCAGTTCTAATGGGAAAACTTGAAGTCTGTTAGCTGGTTAGAGACAAACATGTGATCCTTGAGAGCCTGACTGAGTTATTTCAGTGCTGGACAACCAGAGCTGGGCAGGGCCATTGCACATTAAGAGGGGGAGCTGGAGACCCACATGTAAGTGAGCCATGTGCAAAGCCTGGCATCCACAGATGCTCTGAGAGGAATCTGTTCCCATGGGTGCTGCTGCTAAACTAAACTCCTTCAAGTGTAAAAAGCCTTTCTCTTTGAAGGGTAAGACTTTCTAATGCTGAAGCATGTTATTGTGGTCAAACACATTGCAAACATATAAAACATTTCTCTGCCATCCCCTCCACTTCTCCCTGACCCATGCAAAGCACCTCATAAGAGCTGTCAGAGGAGCAATATGCCACAAGCATTTCTCTTTCCTTCTGCTTCTCTGCACAGCTTCTTTCCCAGGTGGACCAGGAGGGGCTATCAGAGTTAACACTTTCCTTCTCATAAGTATGGCTCAAAAATGTAAAAGATTTTTTATTCAAGGCTTATTTTTTCTCTGATTCAAGAAGATAAGATGTATCTACTCCCAGACGAATATCAAGAGAGTATAATTTATATCCCAAGAGAAAGAAAAAGGCTGACATTAAATCAATTTAGATTCTTTTGAGATTTATTCTGACCTTTCCTCACTAAATTTATAAAGTTTCTGTCATTTCCTTCCATAGCTACTGAAAGTTCCCCCTTGCAAAGTAATGAGTTACAGGCCCAAGCTACTCAGATTGCTATGTCCTTCTGGAAGTATTTATATTTGAAATCTACACAAACACAATAAAACATAAATCTGTTGAAAGTGCCACCATAACTCTGAGATATGAAGGTTTAAAACCTTAAAATACTGTGATGAAGAATTTTAAGCCTAATTTTTCATTACAAGTATCTTGCTTCCCCACTTAAGCATATCATGCAAGAGCCTAGTTTTCAGGAGACTTTCTTGGATGTACTGATTTAATTTTTTCAAGTTTCAGAAAATGTTCACAATGGATTATTAAGTGGATTAGAAAGTGTAAGTAGGACTTCTTAAGGCATGTCTATTGCATGAAATAAGACATGGGGCTAAGCTCTATAGCTAAATGTTAAAATGAATACTTTATTAAACAGACTTCCCATCATCTTGAAATAGAAGGTGAAGTCTTTTCAAATCATGGAAAACAAGTTCCTACCTGCATTCAGGTTTAACATGTATGAGCTAAGAATCCATTTGATATGCCTGATACAGGGTAATGATATTCTGCTCATGCCCTGTTCTAAGTTTCTTTGTTATCAACATAAACAAATGAATGCCACTGCCCTCGAAAAAAAAAATCAAGACTAGCATAGAAGTTAATGAGCAAGTAGATGTGTTTTACTGTAATATATATATATATAAAATCCTTGTTGAAATAGTGTGACAAAGTGTGTAAGAAAATGCAAGACAGAAAAGAGCAATTATATAATTTCTAATGATGTAAGAACTTCCTCATGTGCTTATCACAGCTCCTAATGTCAGCTACACATGACAATTTTTCTCTTTCTCTCTTTTAGTCATATTTGCGTCAGCTCCAGATGACAGCATTCTATCCTTAATGATAAATCAGAAATAGCTCTTTATTCTTCATTGCAAAAATGTAATAATTATTAACCACACTGACATTCATGTGAATATAAAAAGCATTTTCCATAAGAATTCTACTGTAACTTTTCAATACCTGCAATTCACTTAGTATAGTGACAGGTTTGAAAGTGTAGGTGTTAAAGGTCACATCTGATGTCTTATATGATGTGATGAGCCTTACCTGAAAAATAAGGACTTAATTGTACACAAGCAGAATTTGTGCCAAAATAAACGGATCTTCCTTCAATTGTAAGCAGAATCAAATTCCTTGTTATAACGAAATCAAACACTTTGCTTAGCACTAGGAAAATTCACTTCAAGAAATGCTTGACAAGATGGTAGAATCACAAAGATAAGTTCATGGACTATATCAGAGTAATTTAGAACTAAATACAGAATGAGAGATTGTCTTATTTTGGTGTACTTGGTGTGGCACAGTTCTGTGGTTTAATATAGTATCAAGATTGGTTTATGTCCTAACCAACATGGATATAAACTTATTACAGAATCTACTCCAGCACTCTGTCTCTGTACTGGCTACATATCTCACTCTCTGCTTGAAGTTTGTCTGTCTGCTGAAGGAACGTGGAAGAAAAAGCTGCCCAAGGGCTTATAGATAGGGAAAGCCAGGACTAGACTGCCTGCTGACGGTTATTGTAGGCAAGGTTCACTATAAAAGTGAAAAATTGTTAGTGCTGAGTAACAAACAGCCTGTTCTTTGGGATTGCATGGACAGAAATTTAGAGTTTTAGTTCAAACATTCAATTTGTGTAGTTGCAAATCCTACTTTTTAATTCCAGAGTTCTTGGAAACAGTGTTAGGAATGAGCTATAGGGGATATTATTAATTACCAGCAATCTAGCCTGTATCCAGACAAAAAGCATCCCCCAGTACCAATATGTCCTAACTTCAGAGGTCAGCATGAACAATGCTTCTAACTCCTCCATAAGTCAAGCAGTATGAGCTTCTTCTGTGACAAACCAAAGGACAGTATGTATTATTATATGAGCAGAAACTTTAAATTGTGACAACTTGTGTTTTCTGTTTGATTTTTCAAATGATGCAGACAGGGTCCATAGAAAGTAAGTGTGCCAGAGGGCAGAATTTCCATAGTTCCTGCTGCCATCAACAATCCACACACAGAAACTGCCAATAGCTATCACCAATTTTTATGCTGTTATTTTGAAAGACCTGTAGCCATAACTCTTCCTATTCTTTTCTGTGGGAAACAAACAAAAAGCAAACAAAAAAATCTACAGAGTTCTCTCTTATGCATCCCAATACTTTGTTCCTTAAAAATGCATGTGTGGTTAATGAACTGGTCCAGCAGTCATGATAAATGAATACATGCATACCCTGCCCTGTCCCATTACCCTCTTATTCATTTCAACAGACTGCTTGATATGTGGCTTTTGCGCCTTGCACAGCCATTTGTTTTATGGTAGTTCATTGCAATTCCTGCCATTGCTTCCTCCTTATTTTTCCATTTTATCTGATATAGCTTGGCATTTTCAATAAGTTTAAATGGGCCCAACTCAGTCTTGGCATCTGCAAGTGCAGCTCCACTGACATCACAGGCAGAGCCACTAATAACAGGATGAACTTGGCACTGTCAATGCACTGCATGTCTCAACAAAAACCAATGACTTTGTTATCTCCTTTGCTAGTTTCACAGGCAACTGCTGTCTCTAAGCCCAACTGTAAAATTGTGCTTAGTTCTTATAAACGTGAAGACTTCCTACATTTTGTCCCATGTGGCTCTATTGCCAGCCTAGCTTCAGATTCCTACTCCTCCTGGGGGTGTTTGCCTCTCTTGGGTTCCATCCTCCACTGTCTCACTGCAAGGACTTATGAAGGTGAGGCAGTTCAATCTGTGCTATGTTATTTATCTGTACCCTCTCAGCAAAAAACACTCTGAACTCTTCCTCCTCTGACTCTTCTCCACTAATTTTTCCATGTCTCTCTCCAGTCTTAAGAATCAGCAGAATTAGAGAGGCTAGGTATTCCTGAGGCATCTGTTTTCAGGGTTTTTTGTTTTGTTTGGTTTTTACATTAACATACAACAGTCACTGGTAAAAGTAAACTGTTCTTCTAACTGAAAAGATGTCAAGTACGATTTTCTATTAATTTTGAATCCACAAGAAAAATGAAACAAAATGCTTCAAGAAATTGCTGCCATCATCTAGAAGGGATAAACATTTCACTCTCTGAGTGCAACTTTATGCATACAAAATGCACACTAATTCAAGCATTTCAGTACTGGATGATTTACAGGAAACTCCAAGATAACACTTCTCAGGAGTAACCAGGTAAGTCTGTTTGCTAAGTCTTGATTTGAGGAGAGATACCGAGGAAAATTGGTTGTTAGACTTCCATTTTCAGAATAGTGGATAAATCTCTCTTTGTTTTAAGAATCTTTAAACATTAACTTTCTAGGTTGCCAGGTGCAGGTGGTGTGATCTTTTCTTTTATAAACTCGACTCAGCAGCAACCACAAGAATAAGTTCTGTGTAACAAGTAAATTATGGTAATAAATATGTGGTATCTCACATTACCTTGTGACATTTAAGTGTGAAAGCAGACATTTAACATAGAAAACATGGAGAAAAATTTGCAGATTTTACAAGAGGTGTGGACAGACAAGATAGAACAAGGAAATTGTGAAAACCAATTACTTACGACTTTTAGGATTGCATTTCTATGTAGTCTTCCTTTACCTTGGCTGACTCTCCCTATAAAGCATTTTATGAGACATGTTAAGTATTTTATGTAAAAAATAAGTTGTATTGCATTACACTGTAGGTCAAGGCAGGAAGGATACATTGTCAGAATAGTTATTTAATCTCATTCATCTTTCCCATGCTGTCATTAATGCTTATCTGTTCCCATAGGTATTGCAAAGTCATCTGTTTTCTTCAGTGGCACAGTATCATAATAAAATCTTTTGATTTGACGTACTAGTTGTTAGTGATGTTGGTTTCATTCATGTTAATTTTGTGATCAAATTTGTACTTGTCTGTAATGTTTTTATCAAACTCTTTATCTTTTCCTAAAATTCAGAAGTTTAACTTCACATTTATGTTGTCTCCCTGTGTGAGAGTGGTTTGATGTTGATGCATACATTGTAATAGAACTCGTTTGAGATCATAATATTTAAAGATCCTATGAATTAATTGACAGAGTCTCTTTGTGGCGTTTCCATCCCAGTTATTATCTAATAGTCTGTCTCTTGCAATCAAAACCTGTCTACAGCCTCCCTGCTTCCCTTGGGCTGAAGTGGGAATATGCCACCAGCTCTCATATCCTGCTCTGATATCAGAAGTGAGCTCTGACAGCATCTTGAGTAAGCACAGGAAAGCCAATGGGGTGTATTAGAAGGGCTTTGGGCAGTAGGTCAAGAGAGGTTCTCCTCCCCCTCTACTCTGCCCTCGTGAGACCGCATCTGGAATATTGTGCCCAGTTCTGGGTCCGTCAGTTCAAGAAGGACAGGGAGCTGCTGAAGAGTGTTCACCACAGGGCCACCAAGATGATGAAGGGAGTGGAACATCTCCCTTATGATGAAAGGCTGAGGGAGCTGGGGCTCTTTAGCTTGGAGAAGACTGAAGGGTGATCTTATTAATATAAAGGACAGATGTCAGGAGGATGGAGCCAAGCTCTTACCAATGATGTCCAATGATAGGACAAGGGCAACAGGTACAAACTAGTTTCCAAAGAAACACAAGGAAAAACTTCTTCACTGTGAGAGTGATGGAACAGGTTGCCCAGATGGGTTATTGAGTCTCCTTCTGTGGAGACATTCAAAACCCACCTGGATGAGTTCCTGTGTGACCTACTCTAGGTGATCCTGCACTGGCAGGGGGGTTATACTAGATGATCTTTCAAGGTTCCTTCCAATGCTTAAGATTCTGTGATTCTATCATTCTGTGATACTGTGACTGTCTTATCTGTGACAGTAAAAGATTTAATCAAGATGATTTAATGCAAACAAAATAGCTAAGGTCATTATCATCCACTCTTAACACAAATTTCAATTGCCACTAATTTTAGGATGTTTAAAATTTCTGTTTCAGGAATGTTTTGCATTATATTGCTTTCAAAATATGTTTCTTATTTGTAATTAATAAACTTGGGAAGCAGATTTTGTAGAAATTACTCTAAAGAGAAGAATCCTACAGCTTTCTCAGTTTCTTTAGAATTTCTTTTAATTTTCTTTTCTTTTGGGTCCATCCTTGTGAGATATTCCATTTTTCATTTGGCCATCAATAAATAAAGACATATGACCTGCACCATGTCTATTATTGCTCAGTTACTTTTGGTAGATATTCCTCAGCATTTCAGGGCCATATGTTCTATTAACAAATAGAACAAATTAAGGTAAATGGAAACTAATTTCATATTAAACAAGAAACATCTGTAAGAAGGAGCTTTTGCCCCTGTCTTTATTTGTTGACTTGAAAAGTGATTGAAGTTGAATATTTCAGCATGGCTTAATAAAATTCATAATTTTGAAGTGCAAAAGAAGTTGTTTTCACTTCCTCGGGACTTCGATCCTTTAATTCACTGTGACTAATAAACAATAATGGTTTTCATCATAAGTACTCAATGAATATTTTTCTAATCTGTACAATGACATATAAATCTCATTTTTTTAGAATATTGCAGAATATGATTTTACTTGAATGACTGAGAATGTTTCTGATTTTTTTTTTTTTTTCCTTCCAAATGAATCTATCTGTAGCCTCTGCTTTTCCATTAGTGTCAGATGCACATATCAGAATTCATCATCACTTCTATTTCTGATTGTATTTTTGGTTGTTGAGGTTTAATATGCAATAAAAAAGCAGATACAGAGGTGATTTTTTTTTTTTTTTTTGTATGCTGGAATAGCATAAGTGAGAACTTATGTTAGAGCCCACTGCACACCAAGTGAGCATCAAAGTGAGTTTTATTACTTTTGTTAGACTTTTATACAGTAGTTTTCTTTGAAGTGGTTTGGTGCATAAATGGAGGAGACATTACCTGAGGTGCCAGGCAAATGACGGCTTATGGAATAACTCCTCCAAATGGCACAAAAGTATGCAATGATCAAGTGTACCAGAACAGTGTTGTATTTGTTTAATATACAACATAGTGGACTATTTCTTCCGTATATGCTAATATTTTCAGGATGCCATGAGAGGCAGGGTGGGGGAAGTAATCCCTCCAAAAGTCACAATGAACATCTAAGATGTTCATTCCCTTGCAGAGTTTATGGTAGATGGTGACAGAGAACTGCAAGGCAAAATTCTCTTGCTTATTTCCCTCACTTCTTTCCTGCACTTAAATTCATCTTTGTTATTTTCCCTGCAAGTGTATGATCTGATAGACTTAGTAGCATTTAAAACACACATGGCTCATTGACTCTTCAGCTTATAGAAGATATAGGAAAGAGGCCTCACCTAAATTCTGATGTGTGCAGTGATCACGTTAAAAATGGGTGCTCTAATCATAGCTTTAAGAGATCACTAGAAACTCTTTCTTCCACAGCAGCCATAGTAGTAACTCTCTAGGCTTTACAGTTTGGTCTTGTTTTATGATCTTTTTAATGAAACTGACATATAATGATTTAACAAACAATAATGTTGTGAGCTTAGACTAATGACTGCAGTAATGTTTTCATGCATTCAGAATCATTTTGGTCTTCTAATACTTGTCCTAATTCATCTTACTACAGTATAATTTGGATGTGCTCCTTTTTTACTCTTTTTTACATCCAACCTAAGACAACCAGGTTGGGTTTAATTTTTGTTAATCAATCAAAATTACTTATCACTACAAAATGTATTATCTAATTTGTGTGATCTCTGATAGGTTTTATCTATGAGGTATTTTAAAAGAAGTTTAAATACTATTTCTTTTTCATCAGTATTATTTTTGTCTCTCTTCTTTATGTATCTTTTAAGAGGAGTCCTTCATGCAAATGACAAGTGTTGTAGCCGCTCATAGCATGGAGAGTAGCTACCTTTCAGGAAGCAGCAGCCTTTCAAGCAAGCAACAATACAACTGCTTTCAGGAGTCAGTGACCTTAGGAGTCACTTATTTCTCCCAAGAACAAATAGACTTAAGACTGTTGTTTATATCAAAAGTGATTTTGATTTCCTGTAAAAATCTTAATAGTCAAATTAGAAGTAATACTGTGTCTGATGGGCCATTATTATTGGGCCATTATGTGGGCCATTGTGTACAAAACCTGTATTTGTTAGCCTGCTTTCTTCATACAGCTATGTCAGCTCTGGATGCAAAATTAAGTCATGCAGTTGTTTATGACAGAGAGTTTCTCTGTACTTGAGCACTCAAGAACTGTGCTCAAAATGTGGAAGAAAAAAGGGCATTATTGAGCCCCAGAGGCTGGAAGAATAATTGCAAAAGACTAATAATTGACCCTTATGGAACAATGAGTAGATACTAGTATAGATGGTCTATATTTAAAGAAAAAAAAAAGATATTTAAAATAACTGGAAATCCACTGAGTTGTCATATGTTATGAATTCTCTCCTTGGCCAAATACTCCTTGGTTGTCATTATACCCACAGGTTCATAATGATGAATCATGGCAGGCAAAAGCTATTCAATCTTTTGACTCCAGGACTTTCAACCTTGAATAATTTTGCAACTGTCAGTTGCATTTATAATTCACTTTCTTAAATACTGATATATTTGATGCAATTAGACAATAACAAATGCATCCCATTAACTACTTAATTCTGGTCTATTCCTCCTCATGCACATTTGAAATGGTTGCCTGGTACTGAGTTCTGAAGAAAACAGCTTGAGATGTATATAAGGCAGAGCAGCACTCAGGAATTATACTGAGCTGGTCTTACACAGTGTTTGGGTTGTCACTGAAGTACAGTCTCCAAAGAAGATTTCTTTGCATCACAAAAATATCTTGTGGTTTAACTTTCTTCTACTTGAGTTACAATTTTGACCCTATAAACTTAGCAGGAGAGGTATTCTAGTTAAGGCAGAGGTGCTGTATGAGACCTGTCTATTTAAAGCTTGCACAGAGCTACCTACACCTACTTCTTGGCTCCTGATGGTGATGTTCACCTCTTCCCATTTAAAACATCAATTTAAAAGACTTAAAAGTTTCAAGCATTTAAGATAGATCGTGAACCTTGTTGAAAGTGAAGGAAAAAGGAAAGTTAAGGAGTGAGGATCAAATTTTGGAGAGACTTAAGTATGTTCTTAAATCAGCTCATGTCAACTCTATTTTCTATACAGTTCCTCTTACTGCTTTACCACTTCCTCTATCTATGGTATATACACATGTAGTTTTATGATCAAATTCAGATTCGTTTCTGCCTGACATCCTTCCTCTTTTCAGTTTGAATTCTATGTTTCACACGGAAGCTTGAGACAGTCTTGCATGCAGTCTTACACATGTGTAAATCCAACAAGGATAAATGCACACCAAGTCTATTATTGGTGGAATATACAAGTTCTGTTATAGACTCCTAAAATGAGAAAATGTTTTCATATTTTGTAGCTCTGCCTGTTTTTTTTTTAATATGTTCAAGCATTGCAGTGAGCTATTGTACTGTAGATAAGGCTGTTACAGTGATGTAAACAGACCAGTCAGAGTGCATCATTTGATGAGTCAGTCTTAAGCAACAGACCAGTCACAAAGCTGTAGAGCGCATTGCAAAATTACAGCAGATCAAGAAAAAACTGCAAAGTAAGAAAATTAGATCAAATGGTGATACTTGTTCAATAGGAACTATTTTTTTTTTTCAGGGATGGCATCTGTCTCTTCTGCAAATCTTTGGATGGCCTCTTTTTCTCTGCTTCACAGAAAATACCTTAGATACACCACAGTCTTTGCAGGACATTTGATTTATTCCTGACTTGAATTGTGATTTTCAAGTGTTAATACTTTGCTCCAGCTCTTCTCTGTATTGCAGCATGTGGCCATTATTACTCCCTTCTCCCAAACCCATTTCTCTTGTTATATATCTTCATGTTTCATTTTCTTAGTTAAGTTGAATGTGAACTTGGGGTCAAGAACAAACAAGTCATGTGATGGGACTGAAGTATAACTGCATTTTCCAGTTTTGTTCCACTTCATTGTCTGGGAGTTTGGGAGCAGAATTTCACATACAGTAGAAAACCCCGGAAGTTCACAGTTCAGCTGTCAGAATACAGGCTCATGAATTAATGTCCTTAAGGAAGCCTAGGTTGGAAAGATTCCTGATGTAATCTCTCTTTTAGGTGTACTTGGCAAGGTACTACATCTCCTTTTGAAAAGTGCACTGATTACAATCCTCCTATAAAATCTGTCTTCTCAAGGGCTAGGGATCTGATCATGAGCCCATCCTGGCACATTGCTGGAAAAAATGCTCATTATTTTTTAGTCAGTTTTCCACAATCATTAGAAATAAACTGTCATGCCCTTGATGTATGGAGTAAGGCTGAACTTCATATTTGGTCGATGATATGACAAACACAAACTGACGTACCAGTCAAAGGATCTGACATATTCCTGATGTATTGTGCATGACTGTCCATTATTAACTCCATGAATGTATCACAGTATTAAGACCTTTTTTTTGTGGCTAGCACACTATTATGCTGTTGTACGTTTAATAAATAATAGGTCACTTTATCGTTGAGCTTTAAAGAACAAACAAAACATATTTGGAATGCAGGAACAGTAATTAAAGACTTGCAATAAAGTAATGGAGCTTTTACCTAAATGACAGAATTACTGTTGTCAACATGAACAGCAATGATATTTAAGTTTTACTGAGATATTTCTCATTCAAATTATGTCACTAGTTCTGAGAGCCCCTTTTGTAATTCTTCCTGGCATGTATCTCTTGTAGTGATTATCCCTCATTTCTTCATATCCAGTCATTTCTTCTCCACATCAGTTTTGATTGAGTTCTTCCAGTTTTCCCACACACTTATCTGTTTATAACCTGTGCAAGTGATTGATATGGATTCATGTTTTTGTTCTGACTTACAATTTGTGGGTTTGTTTTGTTTTGGTTTGGTTTGGTTTTTTATGGAGCAACTACCTAAGTTTTGTTTGTATGGCTTGCAAATCTTGTCAAACCTGGAACTGAAAAGCTGTGGGCTGAGTTTAATACATTGTTGTCATGTGTTTTGAAGTGCAATACATCTCTGGGGCATGCTAAGGTAGACTGTCGGGTATCCCCACTGCTGAAATTCACATGACCTTGGCCAGCATAAATTCTTTGCTAATGCAGAAAGGGGAGGAGCAGACTTCCAAAAACAAAACAAACAAACAAACAAAAACAACCCCCAAAAAAACCTGTACCATAAATTCCTTTGACAATGTTGCACAATTTAGCAAGGCTTCATAGCATGTCTCCAGCATGGAGGGCATTGCTGAAGAGTGAGAGATACAAGTCACACAAGGAGGCAGAAGAACTTGAGGACAAAAGTGAGTCTTTGTTCAGGCAGGTTACCTGGGGGGAAATGTAGTACATGATGTACCATGTGATACATCAGTCATGCAAGCTATTTCTGGAAGGTTTCACTAACCAGAGAGCTGTTGTTCATTTAGGGAGGAATTCCTCCCTGGGCAGAGTGCTTGGAAATGGCCAGTGTACCTCACTCTCACTGAAGCCATATTCCGGCACATAAGGCACACAGCCTCATACAATTCCTCTGCACATGACTGAATTTTACCTGTGCTGAATTGTCAGTTTAATTTTCATCACATCTAAAAACACATAGAGAATATGTCAGGACATTAGACTCTGCTTGGATTTGTGCAAAGCAAATAAGTCAGACCTTCACCCTAAACTTTGCCTGTGATAAAAGTGAAATATTTTTTCCTATTGGGTCATTCTGACATTTCTCTAACCCTGCTGGATACTACATGGTGTGTCAGGGTGAGCTCCACAGCTGATTGGTACCATCAGATGTGACAGTGAAGCTCCAAGAAGTTGTTCACAGTCAACAGGTATATAGAAAAAAAGCTGCAGATTTACAAGCTGTGGCAGGTCCTACTCTGCCAGTGGAATTGGACTAGTTGATCTTTCAAGGTCTCTTCCAACCCTTAAGATTCTGTGTTTCTGTGATTTTGCTGGCCATGCAATGGAAGGAAGGACATGCCTGTGTGCCCTTGTATGATTTATTGAACATGGCTTACAAACAGGTAAGGATATGGCAGAAGAGATTGAATGGTGTGTTGCAGCTCACTGGCAGTCTATGATGCCTACCTGAGGCTACTGTGAAAATCTGCTGTGATTCTGCAGCTGGGTTCTTTCACTTCCCTCTGCTGCAAACAAGCCTTCAGTTGCTCTGCAGATGTACAGGATTTTAATTTGCCCTGATATGCACGAAACACCCATTACTCAGGATATGTGACAGAACAGATCTGGATCCTGAACAGATCTGTATAAGTTCCCTTTCCTAGTGAGACATTGCTCTTAGTTTTATTACTGCTCACTTCCCAAGCTACAGGTCCTACACGAAACTTGATTTGATCTGATTAAATTAATTGCATGTGATAGGAATGTTGATTCAGATATTAGCCAGGAACAGCCTAAGATAAATGTTATTTATTCTTTATTGACTTTAGCCTGTAAAACTAGTTTGCATCATCCCTTCAAATGCATTTTGAGTATTTTCTTTAGTAGCTATATCCTCCAGTTTATATTAAAAAAAGCCTTATACTCAACTGTTTAGCCAGCTCTGAAATCTTAATTCTAGAGTTGACAGAGTGGCCATATAAACCAGTGCACAGACATTTCTATTTTCAAGGTCTCTTGAAAGGTAACATAATGAATGTACTGGTATATAGAAACCTATTATCTCTCCACGGATTGGGATCTAAGAAAATGTAAGTATTCTGCAAGCGGATTTCCCCATTCATCTTTTCTCCTTTGGATATGATAAGAGGATGACAGGGGTCCATTGTTCAGAGAACAAAAGCTGTTGCTGGATGTTGCTTTGGGATCTGGGTTTTTTAAGCTGCCTTTGATTTCAGAGGGTTCCAGTGAAGCTGTGATCACATACATTAGTGGCAAATCTGGATTTTCTGCCTCAAATTCATTGTCTCTATATTACACGAGATGCACTCTGCTCTTCTGCATCAACTTTAAATGATGCATCAATGAACGTACCTTAGCATATATTAGAAAGTCCTGCTTTCAGCAGGACTTGGACTGAATTTCTGATGCACTGGTGGAAGTATACAGGATCTGGCACAAATAATTTGCTAATGTCCCTAGTTGTCCTGAAATCTTCATTGGAAGATACTAATTCTCTATTTCATCAGACTCACTCTGCAGTTCAGTAGATCAATTGTTTTAACGAGGGCTTCAGACAAGCTGAGCCTGGGTCTGCTGAGGCAGGAAGTGATCATCTAGGAACAGCACCCCATGCCACTCAGTTATAGAGATTTTCCAGCCTTTTTTAATTTGAACTTCTTCAGTCTAGTGCTCACCAAGAATTGGTGACACTAACACTCTGATCTGTTCCTGAAAGTCTGGTGCTTTCATGCAGGCTGTTATATTAACATTGGTTAGAGTAGGATTACTAGAACTGTTGCAGACTTCCTCATTTGGCTAAACCATATTTTCTCCTGCTACAAATCAACATAGGACTCAAAGCTGTTGAATCTGCCTTGATGTACAGTTTTCACAGAAACGAGTTGCTGACTGTGTTTATCTGTGGGACTACTGGTAAGGAGATAACAAACAATTATACATTAACCTTTAAAGAAAATTATGTTACAATTGGTTTAGCATAATTTCTGACCAAAGTCTGTAAAGCTTTGATTGCATACAATTCCAGCAAATTTGAAGCCTTCCAGGAAAGCAAGATGTTCTCAACGTGCCCCTAGGCCAGCATTTTTCTCCTTATCTTGTCTCTCCCACTTTCTGTATCAAGAAAAAAACCTTCAGCAATCCCTAGAGGGTTATTTGGAAGTTACATCTCCTGTCCAACTTTTAAATCCCAGAAGTCTCTTGGATAATTAATAATTCATCAGAAGCAATTGAAAGTTGTGTGGCTCATCTACCTCTTCTTGACAGAACCATTCACACTGCTGTTACTGCTAAAAGAAAATATGGAAAGAGCCTGATCGTCACTCAAGAGATGTTGTGGCTAGTTTGATTTTGCTTGGTTACACCCTACAAAAACAACTGCTGAGCATGGCAAGAAAGCCTAGAGATATGGCTCAGCTGAATGACCTTCTGAGTCATTCTATAGCTTGTAGTCTTAGCTACTCAAAACTTTCCATTTTGTTAAAGACATATCTAGTTGGGAGTGCATCTGAGCAGGCTAGAGGAAGAATGAGAAACTTCATACTGATGTTTCTTTGCCTGTTTCTACTGTGAGCTTCCCACTGAAGCTCACATACAAAGGCTGAGAGGCCCCTCAAATCCAGCTGCCCAGCAGCTATCCAGAGGCTGCAACTATCCAAAACCTGTACTTTTTGGAATGAGCTTGCATTCTGCTCCACTTGTTCAGAACAAGAGTGTCTGAATACTGTGATGTCTTTGGTTCAGTTTTGGAAATATCTAACTTTTCCATATTTTGGATAAATGATTAAGAAATCTCTGATTAAAAAAACTCTAGAGACCTGGAAAAAATATGCCAAGACCAAAAGCTTTCCTTAACTGTCTGCTTAAACTAGTTCATTACCCTGGATTCATAGAAGGAAAGATGAAGATTTGTGCACACAAAAAGGATATTTGGGACTGTAGGTTACTGCTCCATGTCAATCAGCTGGAAACCAAGATGCTTCTTTCAGCCAAACAATGCATCTCATCTGTTTCTAGAGAAATTACATCAGTAAGTCATCACTGCTGTCTCCCTGTAAGCAACTCGTTGACAAGGGACCTTCATATGCAGCAGATGCTATGAAGAGACTCATGCATTGGGGTATTAAGAGTATGAGTAACACAACATCCTTTTCACATCTTGGATCCCAGTTTCAAGGGTACCACATGTGTTTCCAGCCTCTTTGCCGGGAGGAGACAAGAGACGGAAAACCTCTGATTAATGTGGTGACTCAGTGCATAACGGATGGACTTTTCCCACACACTAAACAGCATGAACAAGGACAGCAGCCGCTGTCGCACAAGGACTGTGAATGCAAAAAAGCATCTAAAACACACCCTAGGATGTGTCAAAAGACCTTGAGCCAGGCTACTCTAGGTACAGGACTGACCTAAGCACACTATCCAT
Organism: Urocolius indicus; assembly: GCA_013401255.1. Taxonomy (NCBI): domain Eukaryota; kingdom Metazoa; phylum Chordata; class Aves; order Coliiformes; family Coliidae; genus Urocolius; species Urocolius indicus. The sequence continues at coordinate 29,397 of WBNH01005499.1, forward strand.
TCCTGGAGATAGAAGGTTTTGTCAATTATTGTGAAATGTCAATGCAACTTTATCTTCAATGGACCACACGTTGCTAGGGTGCTCATGCCAGGGTGATTCACTGATTTACTTGTAGGTTAAAAGGCTAGCAGTTACAAAAATAGACAAAATCTCATGGATTGCACATGGATTCTCCCAATCAGGAGAAGGTGTCAATGGACAATGAGCCCAAGTTAGCACTAGGATGGCTTCAGGCTTGGGCACTTTTTTCTGAATTTCATTTATTGCGTAGTATATGAAAAAGACCTGCTGCCTCATCATTTCAAAATGATCTATCTAAACTTTCTATTGCAAGAAAGAAGAGTGTTTTTCAAACTCTCTTATCACTCTCACAATCTTTTTTCATGACTTGCCATCATTATTTTCTTGACAGAACATTTGCTGTACAATGGGAAGTTTGAATTTTTCAGACAAAATCGTGAATGTCCACAGGGATGGATAGAAGCTGACCTATTTATTGACTTTCATTTTATTGCCTGCTGGTTGGTGACAATTAAAAAATAATACAGAAAAGATCAGTTGGAGAGAGAGAGTTTTGTTTAGGAAGAATTATTTTGTTCTGTCCCCATTGAGAGTCTGTGACAGTCAGTAAAGGCAAATTAAACAATAAAAATGTTGAGAGAGAAGACTTCCTTTTCATATTTCATTAATCTGAAGTTGCGTACAATGTTGTGATGAATGATTTTAATCAATATCAATAAGAAATTGATTTTGTTTTGAAATTCATCTATCCATGTTAATCCCATATGATTTTTTAATCCTGATTTTTTTAACATAAGTGCTAGCCTTTTTCATTTCTAATTAGAATTCAATTAGTAAGAAATAAACAAAGGAAGCCCTATGAGCTCTTTTGTCTCCCAGTGGATGTAACAATTTCAATTTAAGCTAAGCTAATTTCCCATAAGTTTCAGAAATATAAATTTCCATCAGAGCTTGATAGGTAAGCAATTCACTGTGTGTAAGACCATTCAGGCTATCAGTAGGCTGCAGCTTTTTCAGTGTCCTTTTTCACTTGTGCCTTATATCTTTCAAGCATATTCACATTATTCATTGTCAATATATGTATTCTATTTTAATTTTTATTGAACTGGGGACATTATTTCAATGTTTCTTTGTCAGTTTAATTATAAGCAAACATCTTGTCTGACTTGTTTCTTTGACATATGTAATGGTTCACAAGATCTGATAATTAATAAAAGAAGCAGCTAAGAATATTTTTTAAACCACAGATTTAGAATGATAATTTGATCACCATCCTCTTTTGTTTTTTCCATTCCTGACTTGAAGTCCTATTCTCCTGCCACCAGGAGAACATGTCACCATGTAGCTTTTTGGATTTTCTTCATTCTGGCTCTTAAAGGAGAGGAGGGATTTTATATATACAAAGTCAAAACTTCCTATCTAGATTAGTTGTGTTACCTGCATGTGACTCTAGTTAAAAAGAAATGGCAAGGCAAATAAACTGGTAAGTCTTGCAACAAGCCTAGTTACTGTGTGGTGTGGTCACATAAGTCCATCCATTTTTCTGAGGGAAACTTGTATATGGTTAATAATTTGCACTCTCTGTTTTTTTAATACAAAAGTTCACTTTCTAAAGTTTACTAATTAATTATATGCTTAAGCAAGACCCTATCAATTGGAAAATTGTATTTCTTACTGTAAAATATGAACCTACAATGGATGCATGCAATGCTAGAAATTAGAGCAACTTTAATAACTTTGTGAAAAGGGATATTTTTTGGAAACCAGCTTCCAGCACATCCTTTTGGTGAATTTTTTTTCCACTTATATTATTGAACTTTTAGGTTGTGCTTTAGAGTCCACTGAGGTTGATTACAACAACCATAGGTTGGATCCTTAATTTATCCCACCTGCAAAAAAAATATAATGATCACAGAAATGTAGATTTAAAACAAAAACCTAGTATGGATTGTTTACAAAATAGCCAAAGGAGATATATTTAAAAAAAAAAAAAAAAAAAAAAAAAAAAAAANAAACAAAACTCAAACCACGTCACAAAACCAAGCAAAGCCGTTGTCCATTTTTTGAAAGTTTAGGTTGTTTTCACTGCTTTAATTCCACACAGAAGCAGCCTTAATGTAGAATACTTTTTTCTTTAGGTCTGTAAGTCAAATCCCTAATGCTAATGTAGAAGGGATTTTTGTATTTAATTTAACATACATTTTGTTATCGCTTGGCTCAATGTCTTGGTAGTCTGAGCCAAAGCTGTTATACTGTAATATCCATGAGGTTCAGATTTCTCTTTCACCTGCAATACTGTACACTCAGTGTAATGCTAATGTGACTCCTGCAGTATAACAAAGAACCCATAATGACAGCAGCAGAGGGGCCTGAATGTCATTTACACCTATTTGCTATATCCAAGGTCAGCAATAATGCACTTGCAAAACACTCACACTGCACCCAGACTGGCTACAGGAAAATAGTCTACTGAGATGAGATTATTTTAAATAAGACTTTACTGTTTTTCTCCTTTGAAACTCCTGACAGACTTCATACCAGAGATCATAATGAGATGTTCAAGGTAGGCACGTGCATTTCTGCGGAGAAGAAGGAGACATATTTTGGAATTGTAGTAAAGAATGGGGAGAAAAATCTGAAGAGGTGTTTAACATATCTAAAAATATAATGCCAGAAACCTTGTTTTCTCATAGTTTATTTCATACCTTGCCTGTTGATTGAGTAATAAAACCAACCAATTACTTTGGAACTGCAGAAGCAGGAAGACTGGTCACTGCCTTTATTGCAAAGAATGCGGCAAGTTCTCTGTCTTGTGAAAGGAATGAAAAGCAAACTGTAGCCTTCTGATGTAATATCTTTTATTAAAGTGCATTGAAAGACGTCATAAATATGTTGTACAAAATCAATACACTTCATTCTTCTCAGAATGACAGCTCTGACCAGAAGAAACAACAAAGACGTAACCAACTTCAAACAACAAAGTTATCAGTGCAACTGAACAATAAAATAATGAATCCCCACAGCAAAGTGCAAGGCATAGGGAGACATTTGTAGCACATTATTGCAGCAGCAGGAGCTGTACATAAGGTGAAGCTTGTGTAAGCCAAGGAATGCATGCTGTAGGCCTAGCTTCACGGCAGTGCAGGATCAGCAGCTTCTGCAGGAGCTTCAGCAAAGAGCTGCTCAGACTCATGTACTGCTGGGAAAGCAGCTAGGTGACATTTCCGGAGCTTCTGAAGGAGTTTCCCGTCGCTGCAGCTCCCATTATGTCCTTCACTGAAGTTAACTCTCTCTCATTGCTCCAGGTCTAAACTATCAGCCTCTAATAACTATGTCTTGTCTGGAGCAGACCACTCAGCTTCCCTACACAAATCTCTTTTGCAAGGGGCTGGAGATGAGCAGTTGAAGATGGGCCTGTATGTTATATGTCCACAGCTTTTTTTCTGGAGCTATGTCTGTCTTGACTCACAAAAGACTGAGAACCAGGAGACCTTTCAGATTAGTCTCAGGGGATTTTGTGATCTCCGAGGATGTGAATCCTGGAAGGGGAGCAGATATTGTCTCCCAGTTCTCTGGTACTCCAGGAGGAAGCCCTACAAGACTAGATATAGGTTTTACAATGTAGATCTAGCCTGGGTCAATAACTATAGCTAAGCAATAATTTCAAGTTAGAAAATCTGTGGTGGGGAGGTTTTACTATAATATACACTAATATACACTGTTTCTGAAAGGAGAGATCTTACAGCAGGTAATGAAGATTTTCATCCTGCCTTTGTTTAGGCAGAGCTAACAGTGGTATATTGGTGTCAGCCATAACACCACCTAGTGCTTCACCAAATTACTGCATACCCTACCTACCCACAACTTCTCCCCAGACTCATTGCGGGTCCAAATTATCATCACTTCAGGATCTCAGGGACTGTTTCATAGAGCAAACTCCCTTGAATTTACAAATAGGGTGCACTTTAGACAGTGCTCTGCTTATATTTCAGTGCACTACATTTTACCTTTCAACAGGAACATTTAATGTCATTGTTAGAGCAAATATTCATATATTCAAGCCTTTAGGTGGTTTCAGAGTATGAGCAACACAAAACAGTAACAGAGATTTCTTGTATCTTTTCGTTTCTCTGCGGACTGAAGGAGAAAAATTCAGAGTGAGGCACATCTTATCTAAACTGAAGATAAAGGTTCACAAAAGGTAATCTGAAGTACATGGACTAAAATAAGTTTGTAATTTAAGATTGTAAATTATTTTTCTATTACCAGTCCAAACCAAATTCTCAGTAGGCAGTTTAATTTTGGTATTTTCAGGTAATATATACAGATTGACAAAGCTATTCATGTGTTTGTGTAAAAGTAAGAAGACTACATTTTGGAACTACCCTCTCATTTTGCATACAGTATGAATAAATACATGATCTTTTGGTGATTATGGACTAATCAGTCTTTCATGTACATAGATCAGTTTGTTATCCATCACTGTTTAGTTAAGACTAGAACAAATTTGAGGAAGCATTCCTGTCTGGAAACACAGTGTTCACAGAGCTATTTTTTACTAAAGCCCAGAGACAATATCTAGAACCAGACATAACTGGTGACCTGGCTTAGATGAAACCCTGAGATATAATGCATTCATCACCTGCCTCAAGTGACTTCTCTTGTCATTATGCTTGACCACAGTTTCTTTCAGGTGCCAGCAGCTGTCATATCAATCTCTGAACTTGAATTTCTCTTCATTGCTGCATCTCCATTGTTGTGTTTCCATAGCCATATTGTTCTCTGGGGACTAGACATTGCCTAGCCAAATTTAATGAGATTTTAGTTAAAACTCAGGAATAAATTTGCTGATGGAAGAACAGATGAAATGTCCTGGGCATATCTCTTTGTTGTACAGCATGTTTTCCTGAGAATATTTCTTTGTATCAATTATTGTGTGCCTGCTTAGACTGATTTAGTCCCAAGCCCTTATATAAAAGAGTTAAATATCTATCCATGCTTTTATCGTAGAATGAGCTTGTACTTGTGATTCTGATTTCACTTAAATACATGTAGGATCCTGCTGCAAGAGTGATGATGACAAGTGCTGTATGATACAGCTCATTTTGGCCTTGTAAACAATACAAGAGATTTAAAGACCTAATTATTATAAAGGAAAATGACACAAATATATATATGAGCTTGGGGAAAAATGAGGGTGTTGAGGGTACTTCTATCTGATGAGGGAAGGTTTGCAACTAAGAACTATTGCATGGAAGTGGAAAGAAAAGGGTGGTTTTCCCACAACTGAATATCTCTGAGACATTCTGTCCTCTGGAAAGTGTGCTGCAGTCAAAGGAAATTTATAGACTCAATGCAGACAAGCAATAGGATTTAAGAATGTGTAACACACAGAACAATAAATTATAGCTGTATTTACATCCTTCATCTGAAATATTTAGTATAGCCTAAGCTGCATGTATAAATGTATATACAATCACATACAGTCATTTAGCCATATTCTTGACCATGGATTTAGATATAGTTACCGCTGTCTCATGCATGTCTTCTTCTATTTTTGACATGGAGTTTTTGTATGATTTTTAGTCTCAAAGAGTTGCTAGCCAATCTGTCTTACTGCAAGAAAGATATTTCATGGTGTTCATAGTAGAGGCTTCACTTTAATCTCATATTCCCAAGGAAACTGCTGGGCTTTACAAAATGAATCTCTATATCCTTCTGTTACATCTTCTGGCTTAATGCTGGTAACACTGGAAGTCGGATGGTTCCCAGTTTTAATATCTGCATGATCAATTTAAGATTCAGGCATGGATTGAAAGCAAGCAGCAATGGGATATTGTAGCTGCAATTTAGAATTGTAAATATTTAATCTGCTCTAATGCATGCGCACATCTTGCACATTCATGGCTAATCTGCAAAATGAGGCCAGTTTTTAGACAATGACTGTGGTAGGCTTGAATAATTTTACCTGTTCAAATATCTTTATGGATAGTAAAATAGCATATGTACTAAATATCAATTAAAGTTATTCTGGTGTCATATTTCCATGCTGGTAACCTTTGTGAATACAGTGTTCTACTATAACTGAACTTTCTATTATTTCTATTCATGCAGCATAATGTGTCCACTGTATCATTCCTTCTGTCCTGTGACTCTGAGTCCACTGCATTGACTCTGAGATCCACACATTTCCAATTTGCCAGTGTTTTTTTAGACATTCAACTGTGTTTTGTGGTTTCACATACCTCCCACTGTTTCTTCTCTTTGTTTACAGCTTCATTGTCTACTAGCTTTTGGCATAGATTTTTTTAAAGAAATCTGCATGAACACTCAGTGAAGCATTGTCCTCTGTTTAGACTTGGATTTGCAGAGCAATTGTGTTCCTTTCTATGTGTTTTAACTGTGACATATTTAAATCTGTTGCCTTTAAACCTTGATTTATTTCAAACATAATGTAGCTCATGATGGACTCATGAAATTCCAAGGGACTTCTCCCTTGTGACCAACATTTCTTATATATCAGTAAAAACACAAACCTTATCTAGAGACATTAATTACCATCCAAAGTATTTTGTAGGTGCATTCAAATGTCACGCTCTTGCAGACTCTTATGTTTTTGAACACTAGGATTACCTTTGGGATGACAAGAATATACAATCATAGATTTATAGAATGGTTTGAGTTAGTAGAGACTTCAAATGTCCAAAACACCTGTTATGGTCTATATAAAGCCTATTAACAGAACACGATCACTAAAAGACTATTTATAGTATGTCAACAAATATTTTTTCTCTTCAACTAGCTGAAGATTATTTTATCTAAATATCTTTCTGTACTTCAACAAAGACTAGGCAGTACCATTTCTCCCTTTCACTTTTGATTCTAGTAGACTCTTAAGAGCATTGCTCTTCAAACACCCAGAAACTCTCCTTTTTCAAAGGAATTACTGTATTACCGGAATTAATTTTCAGAGTCCTTCATTTGCAGACCACCTCTTATGTGGTGAGTGGTGCCTTGGTGGTGTTTCCAGCATCAGGAACAGTTGTGCTCACTGACAGCTTTTGTTTTGTCTGCATAGACGTACTTGTAAGGAGCAGTTAACCCTAAGCAGCCATTCTTAGCAATCAAGGAAGAGGGAAAGAACTGCTTAGAATCAGAGTTTTCTGATGGTATCTCATTTAGTTTCCTGGTTGACATAAGCAGCTCATGTAACCTAGAAGAAATGCATATGACTAAGAGAAAGAATGCTGTAATGAAGATCTTGATGGGCAGGAAAAAGGGAGTGGAACAAGACAGGTGGGAAAGAATGCTGTGAAATCACAGCAGAGCCACAGACAACCAGAGACACTAAAACACAATTTGTTTTTTCTTAAAGAAAAAAGCAAGAGTGAGCATGGCAAGTTGGATCTGTGGTGGCAGCAGCAGATTATTCCGGTGAGAATGCATGAACTTTTGGTTCTCTTCAATAGTCACTCAAGACTGTATGAACACTATATACTTCTGTATGCGAAGAACAATGACAATGTATCATAATGTCCACATCCCTGCCTTGAAGGCATCCAGTTGAGACTTAATATTGCGGTGAGAGGACTTTTGAGCACGTTCCATTTGTCAGCTTACAAGTACAGGCAGGTGTTTATTATTATTCTTTACACCTTCTTGGAAGTAATAAAATGCAGGCTGGAACTTCAACACAATGTTGCATCTGCTGAAACCCACAAGGAGAAGAAACCTCTGAATGTTTCATTACTTTTTTTTTTATTTTATATTTTATAAGATGCTGCAAGGTATGAAAAAGAAATCATAAGTAAAGGTTAAAAAATGGAAGATGAAGGTGCATCATACCTGAAATTAAAAATAGGAAAAAGTATACTGATATTTGTTACTAGAATGAAAAATCTTTGAAAATTCTTAGTTGCTTACAAAATATAAACAGCAATTATATTAGATATTTAAGGAATAAAGATAGCAATGAGACTACATTTGCTGTGTAGACCTTTGAGAGAAAGAGCTGGAACTAATAACTGGATAGAGCAGAAAGGTGTTTTTTTGGTTAAAGGACAGCTTTGAGAAATGAGAGATCTGATGTTCTCTCTTGCGACGATGGGGGTTCTTTTTGCATTTTATGTTGACTACATATCTAAGCTCTTCACAATTCTCTGTGTACATACATTCATTTATAAGGAGAAAAAGTAAAGGATTTTTTTGTTTCAGAAAACACACTAAGACTGATGAACACAGTAATTCCATGACTTAATCTGTATTTTCTGAATTTCAATGTAGTTTCACATCATTTGCCTGCACTTGACTGTGGAATAAAGACACTGAGCGCCAGTAGAAATAACCGGTGTAGAGCTACTGATTTGTTCATTACAACAGTTAAGGAGCCAGCCAGCCTCTTTCCCTGCAGAGACTGATTTTTGGGCTCAGACCCAGGCTACGTCTGCAGTGGATGGAAGAAGCAGCTCCCCTCTCTGTGTCAGCTTGATGCTGGGCTATTCAGAAAGTGCAATTCCCATCACTGGAAATAACAAAAATAAGACCCCCACTAATGCACTCTATAATGTCTTTGTCAACAAAATCTACCTCCCAATGTACTTGTCTAACCTTAATAATCTGAATTACTTCACTGAGACATGTATACTCAGGCATGCAGAAAGCTGTCCTGTGTAGACGTACAATATCCTTCACAACCACCCTTATCAGCCTATTTTGCTCATTTCAGCACAGCTGTCTAAAGTACAGCAGAAAATGTATTAAAAAGGGCTTTTCACATTTTCAGAACACTATCAGACTTGGAAGTCCCTAGAAGAGTTGCTCCACTTACTTGACGGTGGGGCAACTTCTCAAAAACACTTAAGGATGCAGACACCTTGCCCAGGGATAAAGAAGCAGGAGCATGAAGTTACAACATGTCAGTCAGTCCCTTGTTAGTTACTGTGGGTGGTAAATGGTATGATGCCAATTGGGGGAGAATGAACATGTGAGGAGCAGCCACAGCACTATTGATGTGCTAAAAATTGTCACCCCAACTTGTCCCTGGAACTTGATCAGCTGACAGTGGTCTCAGGGGAGTATAAATCCAGTGTAAAAACTTGACTTTCCTATTAGGAAACATGACTTTCAAGGCATTAATACTTTTCAGGCGTTGTTGGTGATGGCATGTTTGTGTTTTTTCTAGTCCTAAGCATTGCAGACTGAATGAGTGGGAACGTAGATCAGAATGGGAGGCAGTAATGAAGGGGTGGGGGCTATATCTTCTTCTGCTCTTCAGCAAATCCATCTTTGTACTAACATGAATATCGTGATTAATAATAATAGCAGCTTATGACTGTTTTGAAAAATTGCATTGCTAGAAAATGAGTCTTTCCAAGTTGCTTCAAGGAAGGAAGATTTAAGTGGGGAAAAAATATACACAGAACTGAATTTGAAGCTATTTACAACTGTAAATGCTGACAGTCATTAAGATGAGTAGAATATTTCAACATGTTGTCCTTGTAGTACTTTACCCCACTCCTCTGCTCTGCTAGGAGTAACACACTAAATTTTCCTTGGGCTAGTAAAATATAGAAATTTATATATGATGAATATGAAATGCTCATTATAGGGTGCCAGTTGAAAGAGAACCAAAATTCCCTTGCAATAAGAAAATCTGTTGTGCATATCGATATACCCAAGCTGAACCTCTTTCTAATACTACTACAGGGAAGAACTCTTCCTAGATGTTTTCTTTAACTTGTTTTATGTAATTCTACAATTTTAAAATTACAGACTGACAAGATAAGGCTCCGACACTGTTTTTGCAAAGTGAATTTTTACAGGAAAAGTTTCTTCCTTTTTTCACACAATGACTTTAAGCAGGGGAATGATCAAAACTCCAGAGCAAACAAAACCTGCCTGACAAAATGATATCTTAATCTTTGATCAAATTTAAGACATTAACAATATCATGCAGCACAATTTCTGCTTTCTTGAAAAACAATGGTGCTCATTTAGAAATCAGAATTCCCTGTAGAATGCCACAGGAGTGCAGACTATTAATTACCCTGTTCTATTGTTATCTTTTGTTGAGAACAATAGTGCTCTTGAGGTCCTGTGGAAACTCTCTCTCCTGCAAGGTGTCATGTTTTGATTAAGCATCATTTCATACAGTTCATTAGCAATGTATCTTAAATGAGATTTTGATTGAACATTTTTATTGGGCATTTAATATAATTTATAGTTTCTGTTGAAATTTCACATACAACATTTGCCAAGTTAGTTATTATATATTTTTCATTAAACAATGATGTTTTACATTTTCTGAAAGGCTCAATTTGTTTAAGTAGAGGAACAGATTCTATAAAAATTGATTATGAATGCAGTATATCATGAAAATAGCCCTCATGGACATATTTTATTCCAGTGAAGCTACAGCACATAGGTGTACAAGCATGTTCATTTGCAAGTGTTGTCATTTCAGACTGCCAATCTCAAAGCCAACACTTATGCTCAGTTTTCCTTTCTAGACTGCTACCATTTTATTAAATCTATCTGCTTTTGTAAGAAAAGATGCACTGAATGAATGAATTCTGCTCATTAAGCCTCACCCAGGAAACACAAACAATTTAGCAAATGTAAAAGAGCAGCACAAAAAGAGCATGTTTTCTTACACATCAGCTGTATAAAGACTGTAAGTACTCTTAGGAGTAGTGGCCACTAATCCAGTTGAACATGTGAATGCAAATACAGGGGTAGTTATCTTTTGAAACACTTACAGTAAGTTCAGGCTTTTCCTTTTAGCAGGATGGGGGACATTGAAATCTGAGGATTGTAAGTGATTAGTCAAATTAACTCTGTGTCTTCCTTTGTTGAACAGCCACATCAGAAACAAACCACACACTGAATGTTGAGTACATTTTAGCTCAGCCAAATACATGCATATTTATACCGGTTCAGTAGACAGAATTGCTTCAGATGGGAATTCTGATGGAAAAATTTGGGAATTTTCTTTTTTAGCCTGAGAAAATACCCTCATTGTCAGTTTGCAATAAGATTTAAAAAAAAAATCTTGTATCACTGAAATGGCATGTTGGAGAGGAAGTGTGCACAGAGGCAAACATTATAGTTAGAAACAAATCATTAGCTGAAATTTATATTCATGGAAATTATTGGAATTATTTACCAGCACATGTCAATACAGAGGGATTCACTACAAACACTGACTTGCTGTTAACATAGTGTATGAGACTGTTGGGATAAAATAGTAAGTCAAGTTTTCACTTAAATACTCAAGGCAAAAAGCCAGCAGAACTTTTTGTTGAGATCTGAGACAGTTCAGACAAAATCCTCTATGTTTTTTGTCTTTCACTTGAACTCTTGAATTTGCAATTGTCATTGTGGTGGGAATATTAGAATATTTAGTCCTCCATTTCCTTGACCCACCAAGAATTAGGAAGCACCACAATTTTTCAGGAAGTTCTGCTATAAATATTTCCAACTTAATTGGGTGTATCCCAGAGGTTTGAGTCATTTGTGATTTGGACATTTGTCCAAATCAGACTAGAAGTCTTTTTAAGAGATATGGGCCCTAGCCACAGCATTCTGATTCAGATAAATGTTCTTTCTGGAAGATTTGGGGTGAAAGTGTCCTATTGCAATTGTTTCAAAAGAGAGGTAATGTTTGTAATGTTTGTAGCTGGACCTGTCCTTTATTTCAAATGGACACCGCATTTCCCATGCTCAGTTTAAGGTTGGGGCTCACCTCTGATGCTGTATATGTCTCCCATCACAAACAACCATAATTAAGAGCTCATAATTTTTACAGCAGGCTCAGTTTTTCTTTTTATCTATAGTTAGAGTTACAGTTACCATTCTATGATTGCCCACGTAGTCTTGTTCTTGAACCTGGTGACCCATACTGCACTGTTTGACCAACTTGGCAAAGTTTCAGAGAGTTTTTCATAAAAATTACCTTTTTTTGCACTGACTGGCAGCATCATGCCATCTTTGAGTCAACTCCCTTTCCCAGCATTTCAGGCCTAAAAGGGTCACTGATACTGAAAACACTGTTTTCCCCTGATATTTCTTGTCTACTGGTAATACTTTTAATACTATTGTAATTGACATTGATGTGGAAATATATATAGTTATTTTAGGGTTTTAGTGCCTGATAGCACTTTACATTTCAATTTTCTTCTAATTAATAGTACAGTCGGCTTTCCCTGTTCTTTTCAGATGATTCACTGTGTAAAAGAAATGAGATGAATTTGCTTAAAAGTGGGAAAACATAACTCCAGGAAATGTTTTATGTTTCAAGCTGACAGAGCTCTTTTTCCTTCTGCAGCCTTCCATTAATAGGTGCAATAGATACATATATTCTATATAACTCTTTGCCTGCTTTTCTGTCTCTGTGATCTATCATAAATTTACCCATTTCCCATTCCATTCACAGCTTTACTTATAATAATCTATTTGTAATTTTGCTCAAAAACACTTGTGTCTTGCTTCCTGGAAGCAAGGAATCACTTCTTTCACATGCACGTTTTTTCCTGAGTGGTCACTTGGTCTATGAGCAAATTCCATTAAAATAGACTTGTTTATTTCATTTCTAATGGAGATGCCAAGATAAGGACATTCCATCCTCATCAGTGGTGTCATCTTATTTTGTATTTTGCCTCTCCTAACCCTCCCTGCTCCCAACAATTCTTTTCTTTTCTGTATCACCACATGTCTACATTTAAATTTTGGACAATTCAGGACAGAGACAATCTCTTATCTCTTTTTATTTTTTTTTTTAAAGGAACTCTCACACTTTCCTAGCATGCTAAATACAACAAGTAATAGTTGATTGGTGCTTGGACTCTTATTGCTTACCATGTCAGTAAATTTTTGTGTTTAAAAAATGGCTATGTCTTACAAAGAAACAAATTAAACCGCCAGCTTCCCCTGACTAGAAAGCTCATTACCAACCAACACCCTCTTGTGTCGTTTGGGTGTGCTGTGTGTTTGTAAAGCCTTGAAAAATTCAAGGTAAGTCAAAAAGCAAAACATTTCAAGGAAACATTTGACCTTAGATCCCAGGGCTTGAAGAATGCAAGGCAAAAATCAAAGTCAATGCTCACTTTTGACAAACAATACAAATGAAACAGGAAAAACAGGAAAAAAAAATATTTCTCATTTCAGCAAGAGAAAAATGGGACATAGAAATTGGAGACCGGTCCATGCTAATGTTAAAGCTTCTTTTCATGTGCCCTTGGTTAGCAGACATCTCTGTCACACTCAGGAGGCATCCTCACCTGTGCAACCACTCATGCTCTTCTGTCCTGTTGCCAATGTGGGAAAGGATAGCTTTTCAAGGTTTCATGTGTGCTTGCCAAGCAGAGGCCTTGTTTTCTGAGGGCTAGGAGGATGTGAGGAGTCCCTCAGGCACTGCATCTGGTGGGAAGGAGCAAATCCTGAGCGTCATCATCACCTCAAGCTGGCCATACAGTGAAACAGCAGCTTTCTGCTGCGTTCTCTTCACATAGTCCTATCACTCAGTCTTGTAGCAATTTTTCAAGGCTTATGGTTTTATTTCAAGAGTTGGAGGGTGTTGTGGTTTAGGTCCATCAGGGAACAAAACACCACGATTAGCCTCAAGTACCAAAGACTTGAGGATTGCTAAAGGGCAGGGAGAGCCTAATTGCTGCTTAAGGTGCAGGACAAAACAGACCAGGCTACTCGGCTTGGGGAAGAAAACAGAAAATAATTTAATACCAACTAAAGCATAAAACCCCAAAACATAACCAAAACAATACAACACAGGATGGTGCAGAGATGAAGAGTCCGACCAGCCCTTTAAGACCACCTGCTCCCCACNGCCTCTTGTGTGGGGCTGCTCTGCGGCGCACAGGCTCTCCAGCATGTCCTGTGCCATGGCCGCCCCCCCACACAGTCTCTAGCCCGTCCGGGCACACTCACATGGAGCTGCTGCTGCTGCTGGCCCTCAGTTCTGCCGTTGCCATCCATAGGTTGCAGAGGTACTGCCTGCGTTCTCACCACGGCTTGCAGAGGGGTCTCTGCTCTGCTGCTCCTCCTTCCTTCCTCCTTCTCCGACTGTGGGGTTCACATGGTCACCTCCATCTTGTATCACCCTTATACCTCCTGCCAAGCACTTTAAATTCCCATCCCTAAATAGTGATCGCAGAGGCACCAGATTGGCCGAGCCGGGCTAGGGGGTGGGTCTGCATCCAGGAGCCAGGGGAGAGTCCAAAAACTTTTACCAGGTTTTCACTGCAACCTGCTCCCCCTGTTACCAAGCAAAAGCAACTCCTTGCTAAACCATGACAGAGGGTTGCAGTAATGAAGCACTGAAGCCACTGATGTCTGTGATCCCCACAGAGCAGCTGTGGCAGACAGGAGTATCTCTCCAATCTAGCTAGAAGAAGGGGAAAAAGCAATGTTTGCTGTAGATTTATCCAGTCCTGCAGAGTGATGTGAGACAGAATTGCAAATTTTCTTATTTTTAGAACTTTAAGCTAAATTTCATACGTGAAAACATTTATGTATTCACTTGCATGTACAGGTGTATCCTTACTCCTGCCGTCTCTGTGCACACAAGTGTTAAGATCTTTCTGCTTTTCTCAAAATGTATCAGTGGAGTGTGGGGCAACAGTGAATAAAGACCATGTCTGCTACAGCCTACTTCTGCACAACAACTCACTCCTCTTTTCCTCTGCCTCTCCAGCAGAGCTACCAGGAAGACAAGTGAGATTGTATTGTTCCCTTGATCACCCCTTCTCTTGAGCCTCTGCTTTCGAAGACATGAAAAAAGAGATTTACAAAACTCCTTGGAATAATGAGATGAAGAGACGACAAGATGAAGACAAACACTTTATGTATATTAATGTATATTTGCTTTCATACTTCCCTAAATGGTGTATGTAGTACTTGCTTTTGTCATGTCTCTAAGGCAAATAATAAAGGAATGGGATTGAAAGAATTTTTCTATGTTCTTCCCAGAATAAAGTTTGTTTTTCCCTGTTTGACCTTCAACTCCCAGAAGACCTGAGTTTAACTGCTTTGATTTACTTCCATAATAAAGTGATCGATTAATGTTAAAGGCAGGCTTTATGAGGCCTGTCCTCAAATGGTCTCTGAGCCTGCCACAGCGAGGATGTTATACTGCCATACTCTGAAAAAGGTCACATGAAGGAAATCAAAGACAAGATAAATGATGGTTTACACATCAGAAAAGCTCTCCGAAGTACAAACAGGGAATGTGAAACATAATGTCTCTCAGGACTCGGTGCAGATGGTATATAGTAAATATAGTCTGAGCTGCCTCTCTAGGATTTATTATTGTTGCCGTTGTAGTTGTTTGGGGGTTTTACTTTTGGACAAAACTGTGTTCTGTAAGTGTGAGACACATGGACAGCTCTGTTTAAAATCTAGCAAATTAAGAGGTCTGATAAGCTGCTATCAACATATTGGTGTTGAGGAGCTTGCTCTCTATACTTAAGAGCTTGATTTTTTATTGTGATGGTTTTAGCCCTGGCTAGGTGTCAGATGCCCACCAAGTCATTCCATCACTCCCTCTCCTAAACTGGACAGCAGAGAAACAAACATAATGAGAGGTTCGTGAGTCAAGCTAAGGACAGGAAGATCGCTCA
The DNA here is from genome assembly GCA_013401255.1 of Urocolius indicus. NCBI lineage: Eukaryota > Metazoa > Chordata > Aves > Coliiformes > Coliidae > Urocolius > Urocolius indicus. The sequence goes on from WBNH01005499.1 coordinate 45,050, forward strand.
GCAAAACAGACTCAACTTGGGGAGAAAAGATTTGATTTATTAATGAACAATCAAAACAGAGCTAGGAAATGAGAAATAAAACTAAATCTTTAAACGCATCCACCCACCCCTCCTTCTTCCCAGACTCTCCTTCCTTCCCCCCCATCAGCAGTGCAGGGGATGGGGGATGGGGGTTGTAGTCAGTTCATTACAGATGGATTTTGCCATTGTGTCTTGTCAGGGGGAGACCTTCTCACACTTCCCACTGCTGCAGTGTGGGTTCACTCTCAAGAAAGATTGCCCTCCATGAACTTCTCAGACGTAAGTCCTCCCCATGGGCTACAGTTCCTCACGAACTGCTCCAGCAGGGGGCCTTACACAGGGGCAGCTCCTCACACCTTGCCCCAGTGTGGGTCATCCACAGGGAGAACAGTCCTTCACGTACTGACTGCTCCAGCCTGAGTCCCTCACAGGATCACAAGTCCTGACAGCAAACCTGCTCTCTGGTGTGGTCTCCTCTTTCCCCACAGGGTCCCAAGTCCTGGCAGGAACTTGCTCCATTGTGGGCTTCTCACTAAGTCACAGCCTCCTTCAGGCATCCACCCACTCCGTGCATCCACAGGCTGCAGGTGGTCTTGCCCCAGTGGTCCTCCATGGACTGCAGGGGCAAGGCCTGCCTCATCATGGTCTTCACCATAGGAGACTCTCTCCTTCAGTGCCTAATAACTCCCTCCCCCTCATTCTCCACTTACCTTGGTGTCTGCAGAGTTGCTTTTCTCACATTCTCACTCCCTTCTGCTGCTGCTGCTGTTTGGCAACTGTGCAGCAAATTCTTCCCTTTCTCAAATGAGTTATTCACAGAGACATTACCTCAGTCACTAATTGACCAGGCCTTGGTCAGCAGAGGGTCCATCTTAGAATTGACTCTCATTGGTCCTATCAGATATAAGAGAAGTTTCTGACATCTCTTTGTTTACAGAAGCCACCCCTCTGTAGGCCCCTGTTACCAAAACCTAGCCTAGACAAAACCACAACACTTATCATCTTCTGTTCCTGGTTAAAAATCATAGTTAACTTCTGTTTTCCATCTAGATTTCACTGTGGACATTTTTCTTTAAAAGAGACAGGTAAACTGAGTAAGCAAAATAAGAATCAATCCAAAACTTGAGCCTCTGTATGTCTTAAAGGAGATTTTATATGGTATCAAATGGAACAGCAAACTTCTCTGTGTTTTCCCATCCATATTTTGATGAAAAATTGCTGATCTTGTTTCATTTGTGCCTCTGCTGGACTACATTTCCTCTGCCGAGCAGAGATATCCCTTACTTTCCCTGACATAAAAGTCAAAATTGATTAATAAATTTTGAAGAACATACATAAACGGGAACCTGAGATTTGATTATAGTATTAATATTGACTATGATTAGCCAAGTAATTGTGTAAAAATTCAGCTTCTGCAGGAAAGCACTTTTTCAGACCAAATCTGAAGACACACTTTCAACATCACTCTGTTAGGTAAGGCTAGTCAGGTGCTGGATGAAATTTCAAATCTTAGTCACAGGCAAAGAGAGAGGCAGAATGGAGATCAGGTAAGTAAATGAGCTGCTCCCCTCAGGTCTTGGGAGCTGCAGACAAAGCCTTGCTGTGTACCAGTTGGAGCAGGTATTTAAACCTTGGCTGCTTATCAGATCCTGCCACCTTAATGACTGAATACTAGTCATCAAGGTCAGGCTGGGCTGAAGGACAAGACCTTGCCACAGCTCTGGGAGGCTGAAAAGCACACAAGCATGCAAGGAAGTCCTTCTAGAGCCAGCTATTCCCCTCTTGCTCCATTGCCCCTGAGGAAATGGGATGTCTGGGGGCATGGGTGAGGATGTGTCCTTGCAGATGCATCATCCTTCACAGGCTGTGCAGCAATGCTATGACTATCCTGGCTTTCTCTCTGGCTTAAAAGAAAAGGGACCATGGCTAACTTGCTACCTCCTGCAGGGCAGCTGCCTTGTGTCTGCTCTTTTAGTTTGTAGAAACAAAATAATGAAAATAATGCCATTTACTGTTCATATTGCAATCTGTGAAAATTATGAAAATCCCACAGCACTTTCCTGGCCAATTACAAGCCCATGGGCAACATTACCCATCAAATCAGTCTGTGATTAGTGAAAAATAATTCAGCAAGTGACGGCTTCAGGCACTTGGCCGCTGTGATTGTGCAAGCCCATCATGCAACTTGTCATGGTAGACGGAAACCAGTTTCGTAAGAAGCTTGTTTTTAAGGGCTTCTAACTAATAGGAGTTTTCACGTGATAGTAGTGTGGTAAGACGAGGTCTGGCAAATATAATTGTATTTCCAATTGTATAGTATACTTGGGAAGGGAGAAGGAAAAGGGACAGATCTAGTGAGGAAGTCTCATCTCAAAGTATGTGGAGTAAAACAGTCTATGCAAGGCAGAGAGAAGCCTTCTCTGAAAATATTTGGCAAAAGGCATATAATGAGGTTTTCAGATTTCTAGTATTTCCTTTTTGCTATTTAGAAGACAATGAGGGTTTAAAGGAAAAAAAATAGCTCCCTTAACAACATTCTAATCACACATAAATAGGCAAATTACAATTAAAAAATCAAACTGTAGAAAAAACTGATGGAAAAAGTCCTGTCACTTATTAAATCCATCTTTTGCCAGTACAGAGCTGCTGCATGCAGGATACTAGCACTTCCATTCAGTCAAGTTTTAAAGCTGACTTTAAATACTCTTTTTGAATCTAAGGCTTTTTTCTGCTGTCATCCCAGCCTTTTAGAGTTGCAACCACTTAATATTCTGCTTGTCCCATGGGAAGAGAAGAGTGTATTAAGGATCCAAATACAAAACAAATTTCTCTCTGCATTCAGAGTAACCTGACTAGACACTACAGTTGGCAGACACCAGATGGTTGGTTGGAGATTCTAGTCAGTCTCTGCAATTGTCAAAGCCTTAAGGACAAAACAGCACCAGGGAGATAGATTTGATACAATCATGAATCACTTCTGGGACCAGAGTAGATAAGTTAGGAGTCATGCAGGTCACCTCGAAGCTCCTTCTGATAGCAAGTGCAAACAGAGACAGTAGAAGATTGATGTTAGAGAGCAAATTATGATGGATGACATTAGTGGGGTATTAAGTTGTATTTGGGATTTACTGAACATGTTCACACAGTGTTTTAAGAGGACTGACTACCAGAAGTGTATGGGCTTTTCAGAGTCAAAAAAGGCAAATCTTGTTGAGGTGGGGAAAAAAGCAAACATGAATGGTTTTGCTTCATTTAAATGATATTGCAAGTACTTCTAACAAAGTATCAGATGGTTATTCAGAAATATAGAATGAGCAATATGAAAATGTCCCCATTAAAACTAGGTGGTTGTTATTAAAAAGTCTTGAGCAGCTATTCAGACTATAAAATGAAGTTCCTGCAGCTGTACTCACATCACTTTTCCCACTTTTCATAAATTCTTGAGTTACTGATTTTTTCTCTACACTGAAGTTTTCATGGAGAAGAGCAAGTGTTAGGCTTGCATGCTCTCAAGTTTCCACTAGAAAGCACGCTATTTGTGTGAAAAACAATTTGTACAAACAGAGGAAAAAAGTTTTGAAAAACCTCAGTTGAGACTCTAGCTGCACCTTTTTTGTCTAGAATGATACTTGAAAACTTTTTTTTTTTTTTTTTTTTTATCTTTTGGACAGAAGGGAAACTTCATTTATATTACAAACACTATCAAAAATTCCACAGTGACAGATTTTGCTCATATATGATGCCACGGACTTGGCTTTTATTTCTCAAAGTTTGTTTGTTTGTTTGTTTTTTTTTTTTTTTTAACCAGAAAGAAGCTATTTGTTAGACACAAAACTGCTCTGTTATGTTCCAGCTCCTGTCTTCACTACAAAAGCACTCTCTTCAAATTAAAAAGACAGCTGATGTTCTATGGCTTGTCGTTACTACAACCACCTGAAATAATACATGTTTTTGGTGTATGCTGTCTAGTAAAAAGCTTATTGTCAGAAAATACAGCATAGATTTATGTACAAAGTAAAAAGATTGGCCTCAACTGAAAAATGGGAGATTTGTTCTGCTTTGGTGGCTAAATGAACGCTGAAATTAAGGAGGTAATAAAATGATCACCATATAGAAATTAATGTTGGAAGGAAAGTAGACTTTGGATGCTCTTGTGTTTTCTTTTTTTTTTAATTTCTACAATTCCTGTGCATGACAGCTTGAAGGGGTTTACTATATTGGGCTGGATGAATTACTGGGAGCATTCTGTGGTGACTATTTTGTACTTACTGTAAATGTACCATATCTGGAATTTCCTCCTTTACTGCCTCCTATTGTGTATGCACTCAACCAAAAATATAGCTTTCACTCTCAGAACTTTACCATCAATTTTCCTTTGCTGAGGCAAGAAGCAGCTCCAAAGCTAGAGTATTCCAGTTTTCCTAGGAGTCAGTAAAACTTTGACTATGCCCTGTATTCTGAGCAGGTTAGCTGGAAAGCATGGCTGGTATAGTCATCTAGCTATATGCAGTAGCCATTAGGCCTCTCATGTAGTTCAGCACTTTCCCATTCAGAAATCACATATAGCGAAGCCATTTGACTTGCTGAAAAATGTCATATGGAGCCAAGTACTGGTTTACAATCCTGTGGACTGTCCCAACTCCAGAGTAACTCCAGAGTAATGTGAGACAACAATAGTGTCCTGTAAGAGCTAATATGTCCCCAAAATTTCAGCCAGTGTATAATCTTCATACTTTCTTCTGTACATTTGTAGGGGCAAAGAAATTGACAAATCCATGGTCCACTGGAAGAACAGCAGGAAAACGGCTAATACTGCGAGTTAAAAGGTTGTCACAGCTATACTGTAAATAAAAGGATACCATACAACCTTGTCTTTGCTACTTGGGACTACAATATAAGTTTTGTCATGTTTTGTGAAAGTACTGCATGACAAAGGTAAAGAAAATATATTGGAGCTCTACCAAAATTCTTTACATGCTGTTGAATAATCTCTGCCTTCCCAATCTCTGCCCACTATGTCCAGCTTTCCAAGTGCAGCAAAATGGTATCTGGCCCCTGAAGCTGGCAAGTAGAGTCCTGGAAATGGTCTGTCTGAGAAATCCACTTCAAATTTCTTCTTAGCACCTCTAAGTAATGAAGTTCTACCCAAGCTGAGGGTGAGTCAGGCACAGTTAGTTCTCTCTTCAGATGGTGCAAGCTTTGTATCTTTACCTGAGGTGGGTGTTGGAATTGGCTCCCAAGAGAAGATTGAAGTGATGTTTTGTGGAACAACATCACTGCTTCCTGGCACTGAGATGTTAAACATAGTGCCACTTATTTGCAGTTCAAGTGGTTTTGACTGATCCCGTTTAAAATAGAAATGCCCAGTAGTGCCAGAGGAAAGCTCCTATCAAAGTTACCAACACTTGTGAAGCTTATTGGTCCTACTGAAGGAGTGCAGCAAGTGAAGGGGAATTTCTTGACAGAGACATGCTTCCACAGGCCATATGCAATTTTTTGGTTTAGTCTAATTGATTACAGCAATGACTCACTCTCAAAAAATTACAACTTGGCTTTCATTATTTTCTCACACAATGCTGAGTGGTTGTACCTATCTGTAAGTTTCAATCATCCTGTGAAAAAAAAAAAAAAAGGATAGTTTAGTGGTTATCAAGTAAAAAGGAGAAGGATTTCTTTAATTACTTTTCTGTACCTCAGTATCTTGGATTCTATCTGTGTGGAGTTGAACGTTTCCTGTAAAGTGTGCAAATATGTGTCTTTTCACAGTTAGTCTTTGACATTTTCAAAGATAGTTCCTTCTTTCCACATCTAAATTGTCAGTCAATCAAGCACAGAGTATGAAAAAGACAGAGGATCGGGGAGTGAAGACAGAAAAAGAATCCAGGAAAAAAAAAAGAAATGTGAAGAAAAAATGGAGAAGGATGAAACACAAAAACTCTCTGAAATAATTTCATAAACTATTGTTTACGAAAAAAAAAAAAAAAGGTGCTTTACATCAACTCCCTTTTCCCCATTATCGTCTATCTCCAGCTCTTTCATATTGCTATGTCTTTCTGATGTGCAGATTTTTTAGCTTTTTGACCAGTAGACGTCACTTGCCTTATTCTAATGCATACTAAATTTTAAAAGGAGTTCAAGATGTACATGTACATGTCACCACACAAAACATGGTTAAACAAGCTGTGTGACAATTTACATGAAGCATGAGAAATCTTAAGGAATTGTCTGCTGATCTTTCCCTTGGCTCCTCCATGGAGACTTTGCAATGGTTACGTGCTGCTTGCAGGTGTCACCAGGCTTCCTTGCTCTACAATCTCACTGAAGTCAAGGAGATCTGAATCCAAGAGCAGAAGTTGGCCTTTAAGAATCACTTCCATGTAGCATATGCTACTATAATGTATACCAAGAAATATAACTGAGAACTGTGGTATTTACAGTATGCTAAAATTTAACTGTTGCTGTAGCCTTCTGAAGCCTGTGGACCACATCCCAAAGACATTACCTATTTTTTACTTCATCTTACTATGTTAAGTAGGACTCCTATTGATGAGGAACAAATGATGCAATATGAATAAAGATGCAGGATCTGTCTCTGTGCCCATTAGGAGACTGAGATAGTTTAGTGGTGACTAATTTACTTAATGAGTATGGCAGGAGAGGTAACACTGGCTAGCTGACAGATACTGAACTATTTATTTAGTTTTTGGGTTTTTTTTACAATAATGTCAGTTAATAGAATGTTATTTTAAGAGATATTTATCAAGTAACAATGAGTTTTTCTTCTGACACACGGAGGGCTGAAGTTGAAGGTGATGCAGTGGTTATGGGAAGCTGCTGTAAAAATATGTGGATCTGTGATGTTAAGAAAGATATTACCTGTAAATTCATTAATGCAGAGACCAATTTACAGCACACTTGCTGAATTTTAAAAGACTGTGGTATACTATTGGGTCTCAGCCTGATTTTTCCATCTTTTATGAGGCCAATGGTCTCAAAATGGTGAGTTAATCTTCATGGTATAGAAGAGGTGTAAGAATCTGCTCACAATATTGTGTGTAAGTCTATTTCCAGGTGAATGATACTACCCACACGTCTGTGTCCATATATCCCTCTGCCTGTAATGCAATTTTGCAGCAGCAGGATTAGAACAGATTGATGGCATTATGGCAACAAGGATATTGTTGGGAGTAACTTGGCAACACGTGTAGGTGTTGTGATTCTGCCTCTTTACTCAAGGTCAAGGACAGGAGAGAGGATGTCGGATCCAAACTAGTGAGAGGAATAATGTCAGGAAAGTTCGGAAGATGATAGCAGTCTGAAATTATTTTAGGTTTACATACTTTTAAGTCCTCAGTGACTGAAAACGCAGCCAAGAATTGCTTCAGCAATATTCCTTCATAAATCTGCATAATAATCTCTCAGAGGGGCTTTGGTGAAATTACAAGTATTCATTTACTAAATTGGGTTCAGTGTCTGTATCATACACCATATGAATATTCAGTGCCATGAATTAATCCAAACTATATTGAAGTTAGCACGGTCCACAAGCCATCTCAAATGATAACCCAGACAGTAGGCATGGGCAGAAAGGATTTTATTTTTAAAAATGAAAAATAAATGTCAATAGAATCCAGTAAAGAAATATTTTGCAGTTATGTCTGTAAGAATTGCAATAATAAATGCATGTCTTTTTTTTTTTTTTTTTTTTTTTTCCTGTGGGATTTCTGATCTTTATAGCACTGAATTTAGAAACAAAGGCTTTCTGGATGGAAGGAGACCACAAATATGATTCAGAAGATTTATTCATGATTTATCAACTAATATAATGATAACTGCCAGACAGATGCAAGAAAACTGACTGTGACACTAATAACAGAAACATTGAATATAAAATACAGTAGCCTTCATGTAAAGCAATGACTGGTCTTTGGTAACCAAGAAAACTTTCCACAGAGTCAAATATTGTACTGTGAGTTGCAATAAACTGCAATTCTCCCTAGTTCTCTAGTGTTTTCTACATTGTGAATCAAATATATATCCATAAAAAAGTCTAAAGAAAATCTGTGATTGTGAGTACCTGTAGAGTACAAAATATCTGAGTGTGAAATTGACTGAATTACAGGCTAGTCATACTCTGAGCATTTGTCCATGACCATCACATTCACTCTTGGTCTGGCCTTGTCTGAGCAACAAAAGACAGTAGCCTTACAAGTTGAAGATTTCAGAAGCTGTCTGTGGCAAATTGAGAGAGGCCCAAGAAGTCACTCATGTTAAATAGAAGACCATGTTGCACTTCAAGGGCAAACGTTCAATGGGTGGTTTCTGTGGACCAAATGTCAGCAAGTGAAGTGCAGAGCAGAAGTATAACTATGAGAAATTCCTCCAGTGGATAGTTTCTTGACTTTTTCTGTCAAAAGCATGGGAGTTTCAAGCTATTTCTGCAGAAGATGTAATTACCCAAGGTAGTATTTTTGTCAGCAATCGTTGCAGATCAACTCTGTCCATCTCTGCTTCTTTTTTTTTTTTTTTTTTAAATTTCCTTTCTAGGTTTTTAGACTGTTTTAGTTATTATTTGTATTTTATCCAATATTTTAAAAGAGATTAATTCAATGTTCAATTCACAAATATCAAGCACTTCCAGGGATAGTGCTTGTGTTCTTTATAAGGTAAATTCTGTGATTTGTACTCAAACTGTGCCTCTCTCCCTTGGCATTTCTACTGGTTATTCTTAGCTCTTATTCATGGTATGATTTGTTTCTTCACCAAAGGTTCACTGAGGCCAAATGGAGAGATGTTTAGAAGGAGCTTGCACTTCATTATTACTGAGCATTTAATCTTTCTATCATTTATACTGTGGGGTGAATGAAGGCTGGCTTCAGATGCCATAACAGCCAGTCCTGACACTTTTTTTAGCAATAAATTAATTTATATAAATTCAAGGTATATACACAATGTGTTCACTCTTACATACCTCCTTATCTTTTTTTTATGCCATCAGGATGGAAAAATACCACAAGGGCTGTAAAATTCATGTTGATAAAAAAATGAGGAAGTTGATCCAGGCTAAAAGAAATGTACAATGTGGCACTAAGGCCCTGTATGTTCTTAGGGGAATTTGTGACTCATGCATTAGTTTCTGAGGGGTCTGGGGAAGGTTCCAGGAATGAGCAGTGAGCAGAGCTGGGAAGCAGGATCAACCTGGGGTTGTGATTCAGCACTCTTCAGTGGGATAACATGGCTTGGTGCATTCGCTCTTCTGCTGTTCCTAGGTGAAATGGCAAACACTAAGACCCACGTCTGCTGTGTAAAAACTTGGTTACATCACCTGGAGACTTTATTAAACTGTTGTGAGATTAAACAAAAAAATACAATCGCAACCAAAGAAATAATAACTTTATGTGCAATCAGTATGGCAATGAGCTGATACATGGCCTGATTTTTCCCTGTACTGAAGAACAGTCACTGCCTCCTAGAGAGAATGAAATCAAAACCATCAAAACCATCAAGGTAGTGTCCATTTTGATGTCTGAGAGATGTTGCTAGCATTGTGCTCATCTGTCATTGTGCAGGGTCAGGAGAGTCCTTTGAATTCAAGGTCTTTGTAAATCAACTAAACTGTAGGCTTCCAGTTTGAAATTTCAGCATCCTGGAGCTGTTTCAAAATGGAGAAATCTGTGAGTCCAGAGCCTCCTCGCCAGATCCTGAATCACCTTGTTCTACCTTCACCTTCTCTTGTCTCCACTCTTTCTCTTCTCTCCTCTCAGTCTCCACTCTCTCTCCTCTCCTTCTCCCTCTTTCTTGGTTGTATTTGCCAGGCTGGCAATCAGAAAACCTTGATCATCAGAGTTCCTTTGCATTGGTTGCACTCCATTAATATATAAATTAATGGTCTTTTTTCAAAGCAGCTTATGCCATATCATCATAAGGTTTAAAACATGTTCTTGTATTCAACAAGCAAAAAGCATAATAATCATTTAGAGTCTAGATTGTGACACTACTCTGTTGCTTAGTGAGGACGTTGATTATGCTCAAGAGAAGTTTGAGGAACAGCTTTCTTTAGTCTCAAATTTGCGACAGTTCCTCTTTGAGTTGGCAGTACATTAATGGAAATGGAAACTTGCCTCATTCTAAATGTCAGAATAATAGAGCACCAAAAACAATTCAGTCATGTCTTTCAAACCACGCACATATGGTTCAGCACCAAATGTCACTATTCTTCCCCACTTCCTTTCCATTTGTCACTATCTCTGTTGATTATCATTGTTTGGGTTAAAAGTTTCATGAAGGCTCAATGTAAAGCTCACCTTAATGGTAGCTAGATATTTTCTCTGCATATTTTATACGTGATATATGCCTAATATAATATTTCCAAATGCAGAGGATTGGAGATGCAGTCATATTACCACTTATATATTCCAGAGAAGTTTTGAGAATTTATTTTCATCAACCTGCTGACTTCTTTAGGAAGAATCACACCAGCCATATCAAACAGAATGGAAGAAATTATATTGTCAATTTTGTCTTGCCAAATGCAGAAAATCTGTGAAATAGTTAGCAAGTACTCAGACATAAGATCACCTTTTTGGAAATTTTTTCTTTTTCATGAATGCTGGGGCTTTTAGCACCATAACACTGTCATAGAATCATAGAATCATAGAATCATAGAATCATAGAATCATAGAATCATAGAATCATAAAATGGTCAAGGGTGGAAGTGACCTTTAGAGATCATCTAGCCCAACTCCCCAGCAGAAGGGGGTTCACCTAGATCAAGTGCCATAGGAACATGTCCAGGCAAGTCTTGAAGACCTCCAAGGAAGGAGACTCCACAACCCCTCTGGGCAGCCTGTGCCACTGCTCCACCACCCTCACAGTGACATAGCTTGTTCTTATATTTAAATGGAATTTTTCTGTTGCAGCTTCATCCCATTACCCCTTGTCCTGTTGCTAGCTACTATAGAAAAAAGGGATGCCCCAACCTCCTGACATCCACCCTTTAGATAGTTTCAAATGTTTATAAGATCCCCTCTCAGTCTTCTCTTCTCTAGACTAAACAGACCCAGTTCCCACAGCCTTTCCTTGTATGAAAGATGTTCCAGTCCCCTGATCATCTTGGTGGCCCTGCACTGGACTCTCTCCAGAAGTTCCCTGTCCCTCTTGAGCTGAGGAGCTCAGAACTGGACACAGGACTCCAGATGAGGACTCACCAGGGCAGAGTAGAGGAGGAGCAGAATCTCCCTTGACCTGCTGGCCACACTCTTCTTGATGAGTCCCAGGATGCCACTGGCCTTCTTGGCCGTGAGGGCACATTGCTGGCTCATGTTTAGCTTATTATCAATCAGGACTTCCAGATCTCTCTCTGCAGAGCTGCTCTTCAGCAGTTTCACCTCCAGCCTGTACTGGTGCATGGGGTTGTTCCTTCCAAGATACAGGACTCTGCACTTGTCCTTGTTGAATCTCATGAAGTTTCTCTCTGCCCAACTCTGTCCTAAAGAGTGTACCTTCTCACGTCTCCTCTTTCCTAAAATATTGTCATTATATGGCTTAAAATGGTAACTCAGCCTGTCATTACTCTATGTGTTGTGATACTGTGTACAGGCTTCACGTAGATACATAGAGTTTCATGTTAATACATTTCCTGCCCTAAAAGGTGTCAGTCCTGTGTCAAATGTAAAGCAAAGTTAGAAGAGGTGAAAGATACAGGAAAGGCAGATGAACAAAACACGACATGCAAAAGCTGTCTTAAGTGACTTACGTCTTAAAAAATCAAATATTTCAGAGTTGCAAAATGCTCCAAATATGCAGCCTTTGACCTCATGGTTGCATGTTATTTTCACTTTTTCTTCCCAGACAATGTTGGTCTCATTCAATGAGCAGATTGGGTGACATTCACTTAATGATTTTTCTATGTCAAAATGCTGTAACTCGTTAAAATTCGTCTGACTGGTAGAATGACATAGTATCTTCTGCTGATTTTCCAAAAATGGCATGTCATTATGGCGAGAATGAGATGAGTGTGAAAGCCCTGTTCCTGCCTGAGGGAGCAGGAATCCCCAGGAACAGGAGTAAATGGTCAGGGATGGGCATGGAAGGCACTGGATCAGTCAGCTGCCTTGCTGCAAAGAGCTGTGAATATGGCAATGTTGTCAGCAAGTTTTCTTCCCTGGAGGGGAAGCAGATTCTGATAAGTATCTGCACCAACACTGTGTTATGTCTACCAAGCAGTAAAGGGGACTGTTTGAGTGAGGTAATTTACAATTAATCAATGTGAACATCTTTTCTATTCCCGTCTTTCAATTTGAAGAACTTAGTGTAGCTGAGGAGTCAGGGCATTGTTCTCAAAATGTGGAAAGTGAGATTTAAGAAGTATTGTAATCACATATTCCTGTTGACATAGCCACCTGAACTGAGATTTTGTGTATGATCTAATAATATTAAGTCATTATTACAAGTGTGGATTTAGTCTATTTTCAAAAAAGCTATGTAGAAACTAGTTTTCAAACAACCATTTTAAATGAGTACTTACTTTAGTAAGCTAAAGTATTTCAATTTGTTTCCTTGTGTCAAAAACTAACATAAGTGTAAATAAAATTGGGAACACAGAACTTTTCTTAGTATTCAGTAGATATGCAACCTTTTGTAATCTGAGACTGTCTTTATACAACAAGGTCTTACACATAATTTTCAGACATCCAAAGAACTTATGTATTCCTTTAGCAATACAAAAGACTGTATCAGAAAATAAAGTAGTAATACATATTGGGTTCCTTAAAATTGACTTGGAGATCTGCTATGTTCTAGTGCGAAGGATTGTCAGGAGTTACAGCACATAAATCACAAAGCTTTTAAACAAAACATCTTCTGCTTCTCCAGGAAATAAATATCAGTTGTACCTTAGAAATTATTTAACGGAGATGCTTTATGGCCACTGAATATCAGCATTTATTGCTGTGTAAATTAAAATAAGTAATCAGTTAATACAGAAGTAATTTTATTACCAAATGGATAGAAGAGGTATGAAAAGCCCTGATTAAAAGCATTGTCTGCTCTGCTTTATACTAATGAACCAATTCTCTATGAATCAATGTTCATAAAAAGAACAAAATTCTTTGTATGAAAATGGTGCTCTAAATGCATGTAGACTAGACAAAAAAAGCACCCAGAGTAATTTCTGTATTTGATCAAGTGGCCTATCTAATCCATTTTACTGTGGATAGTTGGCCTGACGTGACTTCAGATTAGTTTAATAGGGATTAAAGTGACATGAAGTGTATAAATCTATGAATTCACAAGTACAAACATGTTTAGGAATTCATTTATCTTTAAAGGCCAGAGGAGAGGAGAAAGTTGAAAGTAAAATCTGGATACATTTGTAAACACAGATAATTCCATGAGAAATTTGGAAAACAACTAAAAATCATACAATTTGAGTGGCAAATCTTGATCACCTTACTCAGTTTCTCTGCATAAAATCATTTACTGAAGTGAAAGAAAAAAAAAAGAAGCTCTGGTGCTTGGAGAATTGATGGTGAAGTTCTTAGGTAAATCTACAAGTCCTGTTGATTACTGCCCAAATAAAGCAGACCTCTGGCATTCAGCTTTCTGAGCTGGCATGATCAGCACATAATGTCTTTGGAACCAGAGCTGCCAAGAGAAAGGGATCAGAGACAGCCAAATTATGATATCATACCAATAAAACCTCATAGTAGTGACATACATAAAACACTCTGCAAATTGCTTTTTGTAACTTTTAATATATTAAGAGCTTTTGAACTATGTTTTCATTCTGTGACATGTTTTCATTTACCTCTCATATCCTTCATTAATTTGTTTCCTGTTTGAGAAATAATACTACATTTTTTGGCAGTTTGAAACTGCTACAAAAATATATCATACCCTACATGAAGTAGCTTGCCAGAGAATCAGGAGTGTGCAGTATTTTGAATTGCTAGACTGAATTACAGTGAATTGACTACTCAATTTGCCTAGTATTAAGGTTGAGTCATGATAACTGCCTGTCATGCTGCTGTTTGCTCATCCCTAAACTCAAATTCAGAACAGCTTCATCAGCTGATATTTGGGACCTTGGAGAATGTGAAGATGCTGCATTTATGCTTTGGAGGGTGGTGTGTGAACCTGTTTACGGGGCAGCTTGCAGTGTTAAATTAAACTATTAGACACAGCTTTTTCTGCTTGTTCCAGGACCAGTGGGGATACACGATCTACAGATCTAGCTAGGGGTTCAAATATCAGTGTCTTCGTCCCTTCCCAGTCACTGTCTTTCTCTGCCATAAGTTCATGAAGGTGACTCAGTCATTCTGGGAATGGGATCAAAAGCATAAATGGACAGAGTAAAGAATTAAAATAACTTAATGCCACATCATGTAGTGCTGACCCCTCAGGTATCCATCCATAAATCCTTTTGAGCAGCATTTATGTTTCTCCTACAGCCTGCTTGGCACATTTTTCCAGCTACGCCTGCACAAACAACTGTTCAGCCATGAGCAGTAAAGTTTCTGAAGGAAGCCTGAAATTCTCTCCCAAAAGCTCCTCTTTACTCTCATCCCTCAAAACATCCTTGCCTAAACTGTAACCAGCTTTATGATCCATCATCTAAAAGACAACAGTTTCAAAGCATTAGGTCTGTGACTTTGAAGAATGAAGCAGTTGGATCTTGTTACAGTTAGAGTTTGCAACCATTGAAAATGCATAGCACATATGGAACCCTATATATATTATACCCTTTCACTTTGTTAATATCAATCTCTTTGTGTTACCTGTGATCTAAGTCACAAATTTTCTTTGACTGTTTTCAAGAAACCAGAGCAACAAAGAAATGCAGTTAAAAGTAAGAAAATGAGGTACAAAGCTAGTTAAAGTTTCCTTTTCTTTCTAGTTTGCTATGTAGAATGTTGGTCAAGAAGGGAGTTATTGTACCTTTCAAAGCCTGGTCATTTCGGTGATATTAATATTTTTTGCCAGTTCTTGAATTAAGCCCCATGTGAGGGGAAGGGAATATTTGAATTGAGGGACACTGAATCCAGAGTAGCTTTTGGAATGGGTTGATGGGAAAGACATAATCACTCTTGGGGAAGATTTCCCACAGTTCATGTGTCAGACAGGGAAGAAAGATCTTATGAAAGTAACAGGGGACAAAGGTTTTGTGATAAAAACTGGGACAGACAAGAAAAGGCTTATTTTTGTTTCCTTCCAAGATATGACTGGATTTTGACATAAAAAAATATCCTCTTCCTGCTGTGTAGGAAGCTCATACCATGAGATCAAAGACAAGTGAATGTGTAGCTGCCAGCTCATATGGATTTTATAAGTGGATATTTGGAAATAAGAAAGTCAAACCCTGGAGCTAAAAAGAAATTAATGAATACTCCACACTAAGTACTACTCTACCTGAGAAATCTGGAGACTGATCTCCCTATGTTCAAGACCAATTCTGGATAATTCTGGAGGTTACGCTTTTGCCATGGTGGGATCTATCCTGGGACGTACCAAATGTCAGCTCAAATCCAGCTATGGCAGGAGTCACTAGAGGGTACTATAATACACAGTATTATTTCTTGTGCATGGGTGACATTCATTCTTCCTGTCAAAACTGAGGCTTGTCATCTGATTTTCAAGGGAGATGCTGACGTAAATACAAATATTTATTAAATTTATTATTTGCTTTCATCTGTCTTCATCGCTTGCCTGGATGTCAGGACAATGATACTAGAACAGGACAATGTCTGCATGCAATTCACCATCTTCATTGAACAACCAATATAGTCATGGGAAATGAAACTGGAAGAAAACATATAGTCTCCCTAACATTAGTTTCACCTCTAAATACAAACCAGATTTCAACACAGTGAAAGCTAACCTGATCTCATGCAGACATGAGCAAACCTGATCTCATGCAGATTAGCAGCACTATACTGCGTGAGTTCAGAGACATTATGATCTGTTGTGTAGATATATACTCAAGAATCAAACCCCCAGGCAGTCAGTCACTTCCTTAGAAACAATTTGAACAACCGTGGTGCTAAGGACTTTCCTAGGCACTGGTTTCCTGTGATTTGGAGCAGGTATGTTACACAGTGCCATGTGACTCCATCCAAAGTTAAGGCTGAACCTTGAGTGGATCTTTCACCTTCTGGCCCAGATACCTCCTCATCTCTGAGTCCCAACAGGCATTGCCAAACATTCTGGGAGAAGATATGAAAAAAGCAGTAACTCATTCCTCCTCTCTTTTCTTCTTAATTTTAGTCTTCCAGTAAGGAGGAGATTTACACATAGCTCCGAGGGACTTTTATTGCTATTGGTTAGTTGTACTGCATGAATCTATTTTCTGAGTGTCTTTCATATATTTATAGATCTAGATATGTGTATTTCACCACTTTTAAATCTGCATTTTGTGAACTAATTACGATTCTGCTATCAGAATTAATGGTAAAATGTAGCTATGTTGCTGACTAGGAGGTTAGACATTCTCTTTCAGATATGAATAACAAAGTCATATTTGTGATTATTAATTCCATCTAAATAATGTGAACTGTTGTCAGATACAGTTGACATGACATAGTTGTAACTACTACATACATGATCTCAGACGCCTGAATCTAGAACTGTTGTTCTCCGATTCTTTTTTTCATATACACAGTCTTGATGTTTGGTGTTATATACATCTTCATTTCTCACCTCATAGTTTACAATTCCCTTTTTTTTTTTTGTTGCCAAATTTTTCTCAGAGTTATTTTTGTTTTGTGCAGATATAGTGATTTTTTAACTAAGCAGTCAATAAGAACTAGTCACAATACAATTGTTCTGATTATTCATTACTTGTGCTTTGTGAATGATCACTGAAGTCATCAAGTTTTTTGTTTTGGTAGAAAAAGTGAAACAGATATTTAAGTAGTCACAATTCTGATTTTTATGTTATTTATATATACTTCCATTGTGACATTTGATGTTCAACAAAACTTCATATTTTTCCTCAAACATTCCAATATTTCTAAATATTTCAAAATATTCTGTCAAATTACTCATATGCTCTTGCAGCCACAAGATTGAATTTACCTTGTTGAGAATTACTTCTAATCAGTTATTAATTTCTATTGTACTTGAAACACTTGAAAACATTTCAACATTTAACTCACTTCAGTGAATTAAACACAAACATTATTAATTTTAGCAAACAATATATTACTAAACACAAGTAATAGTGAGAGAAGATTATGCAATGTATATTGAAATCATTGACATTTAATTTTCAAACCAGTTCCTAGAAATAGCTGTCCATTTTATGAAGTCTTCTAATCACTTTGTCCCAGTGGAAGCTGCCATTTTACTGAAAGTCCACAGAGAAGATTCAGATCTTTTATGCAGAACGGGAGTGGGAGAAGGAAAAAGCCTTTTTGTTGGCATAAGAAACGAGGGATTTCCAAAAGATCTAGCTCTACCTTGAAAAGTGACTATGCAAAACAACAAGTTCTTTCCCAGTTTTGCTGCCTGTGTGCAGAGTTGCATCTGCTGACCTTAGTGACCTAGAAATAGTTTTACTGATCTTTAAACTCACTAATTCTGATGAGCAATACGGATCAAGAGGCTGAGTCACATCCCATTCCTCCTAGTTCACTATCATTAGGGTAAGTCACTGTATGTCACTCTAAAGTACAGCATACGCACAGATGGCAATCAGGGTGCTCCAGGGTCACTGAAGATATACACTGAAGACAGTACAGCTGCTCAAGGACAACTCAGAAAGTATTCTGTCTCTCAGATTCCTCAGTACTGACAATAATGTAGAGGAAGAAATAAACCCCTTTTGACTCTAACTTGAGTTTTCCTGGCTGAGAGTTGAAAGCAGATTTGATGTCTTTCCTTTTCTTTTCTTTTTTTTTTTTTCATTTTAAATTGAGCATATCTGCTATAAAGGTCCTCAAACTATGCTCCTATATGCAAACTAAAATCCCTCCCAATGCAACCCTTTTTTACTTTCCCATATACAAGTTTGTTGTGCTTCAGGGTAAATGTATATGCTGAAAAGTGTCATGGGTGAGTCAACACACTGGGCACAACAATGCTTTCAAATAAAACCTTCTCAAAAGCAGAAACAGGGGTATTACTCATCTTCTTTTGTTCTTGCTGCCAAACTTGTTTCTCCTTCAAGATCACAGATCTTTTCTCATTTGTAATCCCATTAGAAAAAGACATGGAAATAAACCGTCATGTAAAGACAAATATATTGCGTGACAGAAAATGTTTGCTACACTGTTTATCTCTCTGTCTATCTGTGGCTATATGTAAGCAATAGCAAAACAGTGAGCTAAGCCCAGCAAATTATCTCCTCATAGGGGGATTTTGTGGTAGCCTAGAACTTCAAGACTTATGACTCTCCTTACTTTCAGTGTAGAGAGTTCAATGCTCTTGCTCTGTGAAGTACTTCTTGTTACTTCATATGCCTCCTTCTTTGTGTAATTTGAGACATCTGGTAGTTGCCCTAAATTGCATTAAAGGACAATGGAGCACCTCTGAGCTTTGCTGTGGGAGCCTCTACCACTGCCAAGGCAACAGCATCATCCTGATTCATTCTTTCTTCCCTGCTCCTGGGGAGTAGAGGGCTCATTGTGTGAATGCTTTACTCTCATACACAAAGACTGAACAAAATTACATATTCTTTAAATCTGGTTGAGATTTAAAATCGAGATGCTTTGCTGCCCTTTTCCCTCAGGAGCCAGGAGATGAGGGGGCAGGTTTGTACTTGCAACCATCCTTCCAAATCTGAGACTCCCATATGGCTAATATTGCTGCCTGTTGTGGCATTGGCTACAGCCTTAGCTCAAACAGGCTTCGTTGACTCATCTGATACCAAATTGTTATGTGACACTGACTTTCTCTTCTCAGTCATTTCTTTTCTTTTTCTTTCTTTTTTCCCCCTATTTTTATCGTTTAACCATTAATGTTTAGCCTATTATATTTGTTACCTAGAAACTTTGGGAAGATTGGACAAAAGTTTATCAATTTTAGGCTTTGTGTCTCTCACTATGAACAGTGCATCTGTGGATTTTACAAGCAGATTGGCCATGTATGTCTTTAGGAGGCAAGCCACAAGGAAGTATGACTAACTTGCATGTCAGCTGCTTCTTCATGACTTCTCTTTGTAAGTAGGATTTTTCTTCCTAACAAATGAACACGATTTCTTGAAGAAGACACAGATATGCAGGGAATTTGAATGGCACAAAAAATGGTAATGATAATGACAATGACATAAGTTAAAAGTATGCAGAGATTACCAATTTTGACTAATGGATTACTGTCAAACAGGTTGTTTTTCACGGACAGTTAAAATAGCTACTATTATCAGTGGTTTGATCCAGAGACACTAGTGTTTTTACTTGTAACACGCCAAAAAATCCTTCCAGAGCTAAGCAAATTTGTCTTTTAAAAGCTAGTAATCACACTAAGAACAACAAATACTCAATTCATTTGCTAAATGTATCAGGAGAAGTTTATTGCTCACAAATAATTATTGGGCTATATTCTATTAGACTTCTGAAATTCCCTATTCCTCCTTCAGCCAATTTAAAGTCTCCAAAGCATTGCTTTCGTAGCTGGGTATAATTTAGTTGAATATAGTTGACATTGGACATAAAGTTATTGCTAGTCAGGTTTGGAAATCTAATTTTCCTATGCTTAAGAAGACTTAAGCATAGGAAGGTGTTTTCAGGTTACACTCATGTGGTCTGCTTTAGGTGACTGTTTTAATACGAAATGAAAAGTGCCCTAGACTCTCTTTTGTATATTGCCTGGATGCCATTTGACTGAAAAGGAGACAAGGCTAACTAGCTTGTCTATAGCTATGCAGATGAGTCCCTCTTCTTTTTATTCTAAATAGCATAATTAGGTGATGCTTGTTACATGCTTTCAACCTGAAAATGCTGTGTATGGGCTTGTACTGCTCCTCCTCTATGAGGATGCATGCAAAATATGTATGGATCTAACAATGACTTTTTTTGATGGAACAATTAAGAAAAACATATGGGGTGTCCAATCCTCTGGAAGAAGCTGAGTTAAAGAAGTTTTAGAAAATTTTGTATATGCAATCTCCATATATGCATCGTCAACAGCTTATTACAGTTTTTCCATACCACATGATCTAGGCTTTCTGCCAGAGCACTCTTAGGATATGTTTAGTATGCAGCACCTGGAAGTACTTCTGAGATCACAGATCAAGTTCTATGTCCTGATGTCACCCTCATTTCGGGAGGTCAAATTTGGATATGTACATTTTTTCCCTTCCTCAGTTCCTCGTTTATTGGGGGAGGAAAGCCACCTACATCAAGTGGAGAGGTCATGACAGTTCTACTAGGGAAGGACTGGGATCGGGAATCTTGGGCTGGTGCACGTATCAAACAGTTTAGATGTATGCTACGTGGCAAATGGTATTTAAGGTGCATAGCACTTAGTGCAGCAGGTCAAGTTTCACTTTTTACTTACCAGTCTTAGTGCTAAGGTCAGATAATAGGACTTGAGTTCAAACTGCATACTACCTTGCTGACAATGAGTTGTGGAGCGATTTCTTCAGTAAACCATTTATACATCTCTTCTTTTGCTGCTTGTAGTTGCACACACATGACATTTTGCTACACGAGACAATAAATATAAATGGTCACATTTTCCCTATGTTCTCCTGAGACTGTATTTCACATATCCTGCTGTTCCTTCCATTTTGTTACTGACAAATGGGTGGAAAATGCTCACTTATTCTCCCCTATTCAAGGTGTTGTAGCAGTGACAAACCATAGTCACTGAAGCAGCAGCAGAAGGAGAAAGTACTCCCCTGGGATAACACTGAATCGACGTGCACCAGAAGCCTTTCTACTTACTTCAAATGAAGGTGCCCTAGTCTTTGAGACAATAAAGTACCCTATGTCTCCCTTAATCACTTGCATAAGAGATAATTGTAGTTGGAGGGAACTCTGTCCAATTGTTCTTAGCTGGCAAGGATCATATAATATTTAGAGAGAATCTCATAGAAAATTTCAGGAGGAACAAAAACACTCCAGATAGACTCTTATCATGACATAATGGAATCTAGACTCACTTTGCTATTTAGATGTAGGATTCAAAATTCACATCTTATTTTCTTGGCATGCCTTCATTTTCCTCCTTTTCTTTGCAGTCTTTCTTAGTTAATTACAGTTCTGGGGCCAGTGCCTAAAGTCTCTACAGACACTCTGTTGTTGTTATCCACTGAGGTCTGTGATGTCTAAAAGATTATGACTTAAATAAGATACCTTTTACTAAGATGAGTCCTAAAGCTAAAACAAAGTTGCATACAAACTTTATGTTGACTTCATAGACTGTTGTATGCTGAAATAATTTTCCCAAGTGTTCTCAAAGCAAGGCTCATTACACAAGAAGCAGAAGGTAAATATTGCATAATGGTAGGATAATGTTGAATAGTGTCTACATCTGAGTAAGAGCAACACAGATATATACAAGACATACCTTTTTCCATCAGGAATTCTGGCAGTATAGTTTGTTACTTGCATGTTCTGCCATGAATGGAATACACATAAGATTATTTTTAGTAGCTCTTGTCTTAATAATAGTGGTACACAGAGAATTGGTGCAATATTTACCTCTGTATTACTTATATATTCATATACTAATCCTCTGCCTCATGCTTCCTTTATTTATATATTACAGGTTGTTGTTTTTTTTTTTTTTTTGTTCCCAGAGAAGTATTCTTAGAATGAGAAAATCAGCATTTAAAAACGTCACATGCTTATCAGAATTTGATTTTACTTTCACACTACAGTCTGGTCTACCAGTAGGTGAGAAGGTCCAGAGTCCTTCTTAAGATCAAAGGAGGTATTAAAATAGTGTAGCCATATACAGTGCCTACTTGCTCCTATCTCAGTTGCACTACCTCTGGGACATCTTTTTTCCCCATGGAGGCAGACATGGGGTGCTTGGTGGCATGGCTTATGGACTCAGAACTTACAGCACCTGGTGAAGCTATTTGCATGTAGCCCATAACCCTAGCCTGAAAACACAGAGCCCAAATGTGCAAGCAGTTCCTGAGAAGAGGAGGTTTGGAAATCTTGCTGCTGACACGGCTTGCTGCAGCAATTGGCAAAGATGGGTAACAATAAAGCAGAGGATTAGAGATGGGTGTTGAACCTGTTGCACACTGTGCATTTAGCACTTACAGCTTTATTAAAAATGAGGATGCAGGAGATTTCTGGCCAGCTGAAAATCCCAAACTGCATTTGCAGGAAAAGAAGCTGCAATTGCACGTCTGAAGGCAGACTGTTTGTTTTGAAGGCTGAGGACTTTAAGACATAGTGGCATCTGTACCTTCCACCTGAGGCTGAAAAAAGGGTCCACAAATTGTTTGCATAGAGCAATAGGAAGCCAACTAGACCCAGAACAAATTTAAGCAGTGGTTTCTGATGCATGATCACAAACAGCTCATGATGGTCTAGTCATTGATATTACCTCAGATTTCTAGGTTGTCTGTTGTTTCTGTAGTCACATTTCTCATCACTTATCAGGCATATTTTGGGCGGAGAGTTGGGCAGAGCGGAACCTCATGAAGCTCAACAAGTGCAAGTGCAGAGTCCTGCACTTAGGGAGGAAAACCCCATGCACCAGTACAGGCTGGGGACTGACCTGCTGGAGAGCAGCTCTGCAGAGACAGACCTGGGAATCCTAGTTGATAATAAACTAACCATGAGCTAGCCAAGAAGGCCAATGACATCCTGAGACACATCAAGAAGAGTGTGGCCAGTAGATCAAGGGAGGTTCTCCTCCCCTTCTACTCTGCCCTGGTAAGGCCTCATCTGGAGTACTATGTCTGATTTTGGGCTCCCCAGCTCAAAAGGGACAGGGAACTTCTGGAGAGAGTCCAGTCCAGTCCAGTGCTCACCAAGATGATCATCTTCCTTACAAGGACCATCATCTTCCTTACAAGGAAAGGCTATGGGAAAAGGGGCTGTTTAGTCTAGAAAAGAGGAGATTGTAGGGGGATTTTATTAATTTTCACAAATATCTAAAAGGTGGATGTCAGGAGGTTGGGACATCCCTTTTTTTTCTGTCATATCTAATGACAGGACAAGGGGTAATAGAAAGAAGCTGGAACACGAAAAGTTCCATTTAAACATAAGGAAAAACTATTTTACTGTTCAGGTGATCAAGCCCTGGCACAGGCTGCCCAGGGAGGCTGTGGAGTCTCCTTCTCTGGAGGTCTTCAAAACGAGCCTGGACGCCTTCCTGTGTGACCTGATCTAGGCAGACCTGCTTTGGCAGGAGAGTGGACTAGATGATCTCTAAAGGTCTCTTCTAACCCCTACCATGCCATGATTGCATGATATTTGCCATGGTATCTAGATCCCAAGCTGGATCTGTATGCTGTATGCTCTGAAACATCACTTTCTTATACCAAAATCTCTGGTGATTACCAAATTTTATGGAAGCCAATAGACTTGCCATATTATTTTGATTGACTTAAAGATAAGCATCTCAATATGAGTCAACCAAGTTTCAATATTAACCAGATTCTACTTTTGCTTTGAGAACAAAAAAATGTGAATGTAAATCATCTTATCCATATGGGTTTTCCACAGAGGGATAATTAGTTCTTTCCTTCCAGTAGTCATCTCCATGACATGCCAGGCTTCAGATGAAGCTAATTCTGGGCTAAAGTGCTGGTGAGATGACAGTCAGGGAGCAGAGCATGCCCAGGGAGCACTATGAGAGGAAATCTTCTGTAATGGGATGGGAAACTAGAGACTGATTCCAGGCTCAGGCATTTCTGGCTACTTTACCAGTAACTACAACTGTTCTTTTATTGAATCTAGTTTCAATAATCTTCAATGGTAGTTAGTTTATAATTTGAGTCTTGCAGAGGTGGTTCATTCAAGTGCTGTCCTCTCTTTTCCCTGGTTGCCTGGGCTACTCTTTCTTTTAGGTACTTGAGTCAGTTTAAAAATAACTTCTTGGCACATTTTAATGTGATAACTGCTTCCAGAGTATACTTTAGCCCACCTTCATCTCACTCCAATTGTACTTACAGAGACATTCTCAGTAAAATAACTGACGTTTTGTTGTGAATATTGATGTCTATGTAAATGAAGCAATTAGACAACCATGATTTGCTGGGCCCTTGTTACTGTTATATTTGCAGAGCTACCTTCTCTTGGTGATTTGTATCTAGGCTTGTTCCTCATGTTAATGTTATTTTCTGTTAATATCACAGAATCACAGAATCTTAAGGGTTGTAAGGGACCTCGAAAAATCACCTAGTCCAAGCGCCCTGCCAGAGCAGGACCACCTAGAGTAGGTCACACAGGAACTTGTCCAGGTGGGTTTTGAATGTCTCCAGAGAAAGAGACTCTACAACCCATCTGGGCAGCCTGTTCCAGTGCTCCCTTACCCTCACAGTGAAGAAATTCTTCTTTGTGTTTCTTTGGAACCTGTTGTGTTCTAGCTTATATCCATTGCCTCTTATTCTATCATTGGACATCATTGATAAGAGCCTGGCTTCATCCTTCTGACACTAATCCTTTACATATTTGTAAACATTCATGAGATCACCCCTCAGTCTCCTCTTCCCCAAGGTAAAGAGCCCCATCTCCCTCAGCTTGTCATCATAAGGGAGGTGCTCCACTCCCGCAATTGTCTTGGTGGCCCTGTGCTGAACTCTCCAGCAGCAACCTGTCCTTCTTGAACTGAGGGGCCCAAAACTGGACACAATATAGACAGCTATTCAAATGATGAAGTGAAGCAATCACAAATATAACCCTGTCATGGTTTAGCTCTATCTGGGAACAAAGGACCACGATCAGTCATAAGTACCAAGGGCTTTTGGAACCCCTAAAGGACAGGGAGGGCTCACTCACCACTTATGGTCCTGGGCAAAACAGTCAGGATAGGACTACTCAATGTAGGGAAGAAAATGAAATTTGATTTAATCTATCACCAACCAAAACCTAACAAACAGAAATACTGAAATGAAAGCTATACAGAGTAGGGCAAATAATGAAAAGTACAACCAGTTCCTTTAAGACCACCTTCTCCCAACCCTTTCCCTCTTCCCAGGCTAAGGCACCTAATACCAGTGTCTTTACCTCCTCTCCCTGTGAATGGCACAGGGGGCAGCAAGGCCTTTCTTGATGACTCCTGCTGCTTGTCTCACTTCAGGGCAAGTAGGCTCCTCACTGGTCCTCCCTGCTCTAGCATTGAGTCTTTCACACACCAGACAGACTTGCACGGGCAGCTCCTATGTGTGTTCATCCTGAGGACTGCAGCTCCACTTCCTCTGGGTTGGAGTCTGTGTCATGGTTTGACATGACAGCCTTTTCTGGTAAGGGGGAAGGGGCTGTAAAGATGGTTCCTGGAAGAAGTTGTTTTCAACTCTCCCCAGCTCTGAGCCAGACCCCCTTCTGGGGCTGAGCCAATTAGACGTCTCCATGATCACTTTTTAAGAAGAAGCTGGAAGAGGAGGTTTCTTCCTCCATTTTCTTCCTGCTTCTTCCTTCTNAGTAGGTCACACAGGAACTTGTCCAGGTGGGTTTTGAATGTCTCCAGAGAAAGAGACTCTACAACCCATCTGGGCAGCCTGTTCCAGTGCTCCCTTACCCTCACAGTGAAGAAATTCTTCTTTGTGTTTCTTTGGAACCTGTTGTGTTCTAGCTTATATCCATTGCCTCTTATTCTATCATTGGACATCATTGATAAGAGCCTGGCTTCATCCTTCTGACACTAATCCTTTACATATTTGTAAACATTCATGAGATCACCCCTCAGTCTCCTCTTCCCCAAGGTAAAGAGCCCCATCTCCCTCAGCTTGTCATCATAAGGGAGGTGCTCCACTCCCGCAATTGTCTTGGTGGCCCTGTGCTGAACTCTCCAGCAGCAACCTGTCCTTCTTGAACTGAGGGGCCCAAAACTGGACACAATATAGACAGCTATTCAAATGATGAAGTGAAGCAATCACAAATATAACCCTGTCATGGTTTAGCTCTATCTGGGAACAAAGGACCACGATCAGTCATAAGTACCAAGGGCTTTTGGAACCCCTAAAGGACAGGGAGGGCTCACTCACCACTTATGGTCCTGGGCAAAACAGTCAGGATAGGACTACTCAATGTAGGGAAGAAAATGAAATTTGATTTAATCTATCACCAACCAAAACCTAACAAACAGAAATACTGAAATGAAAGCTATACAGAGTAGGGCAAATAATGAAAAGTACAACCAGTTCCTTTAAGACCACCTTCTCCCAACCCTTTCCCTCTTCCCAGGCTAAGGCACCTAATACCAGTGTCTTTACCTCCTCTCCCTGTGAATGGCACAGGGGGCAGCAAGGCCTTTCTTGATGACTCCTGCTGCTTGTCTCACTTCAGGGCAAGTAGGCTCCTCACTGGTCCTCCCTGCTCTAGCATTGAGTCTTTCACACACCAGACAGACTTGCACGGGCAGCTCCTATGTGTGTTCATCCTGAGGACTGCAGCTCCACTTCCTCTGGGTTGGAGTCTGTGTCATGGTTTGACATGACAGCCTTTTCTGGTAAGGGGGAAGGGGCTGTAAAGATGGTTCCTGGAAGAAGTTGTTTTCAACTCTCCCCAGCTCTGAGCCAGACCCCCTTCTGGGGCTGAGCCAATTAGACGTCTCCATGATCACTTTTTAAGAAGAAGCTGGAAGAGGAGGTTTCTTCCTCCATTTTCTTCCTGCTTCTTCCTTCTTCTGCACTTTTCTTTTTCTTCTGGCTGGTGGTGGTGCAAGGAGTAGGAACAGTGAGAGAAACAACCATGCGGACTCCAAGGTCAGTGATGAAAGAGAGGAGGAGGTGTACCAGAGCAGAGACTCCCCTGCATTCTGTGGAGAGAACTGGTGAAGCTGAGATTTATTTTGATGTCTTTAAAGACTCCACATCAGCGGCAGAGACTCATTTTGATAAAGCTAACCCCAGGCCAGGGGTAGCGACTCATTTTGATACAGCTGGCCCCATACGGGCAGCGATTCACTTCACTACAGACCCTGAGCCAGCGGCAGTGATTTTCTTCTTTAGAACTATGGCCAGAACAGGCCATGTCTAGTGGGAGGGACCCAATATCCACAGCTGTAACTGTGGGAAGGAACCCACGACAAAGCAGCTCATCAAACCTGTGCCCAGAAGAAGCCTTGTCCTGAGACGGACCCTATAACTGCAGAAACTGCAACTGCAGTGAAGAATCCATGCCAGAGATATTCACCAAGGACTCTGTCCCGAGAGAGGGACCCCATATCGGCAGAAGCCGCAGCTGCTGTGAACAACCCCCACCAGAGAAGTTCGTTAAGGACTGTGTTCCGGGGGAGGAACCCCGTGTTGGAGCAGGGGAAGAATGCCAAGAGTCACCCTCATCTGAGAACACGGAAGCGGCAGAGTCCATCTGTGAGAGACTGACCACATTCCCCATTCCCTGCCCCCCTGAGCCGTTGTGGGGGAGGAGGTAGAGATATCGGGAGTAGTGAGATGGGCCTGGGAAGAAAGGAGGGATGGGGGAGGGAGATCTTAAAGTGCCGGTTGTAGTTTTCTCACCATCCTACTCCCTTTTTTTATTCCATTCTGTTTTTTGTAGAATAAACTTTCCTACTTTCCTCTCTAAGTCAAGTACTGGAGTTTGTTTTGCCCAGAACCGTAATTGGCAGTGAGCCCTCCCTGCCCTTGTCTTAATCCACAACAACCTTGCTTATCTTTTTACTCTCATTTCGCTGGGGCCTCTGCCATCCTAACAAGGGTGGGGATGAATGAGGGCACTGAACGAGAGACTCTAGTGGTGCTGCTGTGCCAGCTGGACCAAAGCATGACAGTCTGAAACGCTTGCCCATTCTGGCACAGTCTCCAAAAATTGCTCCCTCTGGTACAGGATCCTCTCAGAGCTGCTGGCAATCATTACTCCTGCCATTGCCCTCCACAGGTTGCAGGAGGACAGCTTGCATTCTCACCATGGGCTGCACGAGGTCTCCTGTCTCCTTACTTTCTCCTCTCTGACTGTGGGGTCTATGCAATCACCTCCTTCTTTCCCTACTCTTCCACTTCCTTTGCGCTATAAATTTTCATTCTTAAACTTGGGCCACAATGACCACAGGCAACGCCACAGGCTTAGGGCAGAGTGTCTGGAAAACTGCCCAGTAGAAAAGGACCTGGAGTATTAGTCAGTAGCTAGCTGAGTAAGAGCCAGCAGCATGCTAAGGTGGCCTAGAAGGTCAATGGTGTCCTAGCTTGTATTTGAAACAATGTGACCAGCAGGGCCCAGGAAGTGATTGTCCACCTGTACTCCCCACTGGTGAGGCCACACCTCAAATACTGTGTCCAGTTCTGGGCCCCTCATTACAAGAAGGACCTGGAGGTGTTGAAGCATGTCCAGAGATGGGCAACAAAACTAACGAAGGGTCTGGAGAACAAGTCTGATGAGGAGCGGCCTGGAGAAGAGGAGACTGAGAGGACATTTAGTCACTCTCTGCAACTACTTGAAAGTGGGTTGTAGCGTGGTAGAGATTAATCTCTTCTCTCTGATAATGAATGATAAGACATAAGGAAATGGGCTCAAGTTGCTCCAGGGGAACTTTAGACTGGAGATTAGGAAGAACTTTTCACCATGAGGGTTATTAAACATTTGAATGGGCTGTTCAGGCAGGTGGTGGAGTCACCATACCTAGAGATATTCAAGATATGCATAGATGAAGTGCTGAGAGATATGGTGGACTTAGTTTAGTGATGGGCCTGGCAGTGTTGTTAGTGGTTGGACTTGATGATTGTGAAGATCTTTTCCAGCTGTAATGAGAGGCATCAGAGCTGGGTCCGAACTCAGAGCTGGAGGAAGTTTTGGGAACTGCTTACAGGGACAGCACGACAGTACTCCTCCTCTTGTAATGAAGCAAAAGTGACTCCACATAAACACATCACAAACCTTGTATAGAAGTGCTGATTGTTGGGTATTTTAACCACGAGGAAGTGTACAGATGAAGGCATGCTGTTTAATGTAATTATGAAACAGATAACTGCTACCAAACGTGTTACCATTTCCCCCTCATTAAATTCTGACTTTATTTAAATGGTTCCTTTACCTGAGAGAAACAAATTAATTTGTGATTCAGATATCGTGAATAAAATCATTATGACTAGTGATATCAGAAGTTAATAATTAAGAACAAATGTACAGTTGTTACTTCAAGGCCATTAGTTGTCAATTAATGGACAATCAGAAGAGCAAGGTTTATAAAGAGATTAATTCAGAAATTAACCATTTCTCTATTGTGTTACTATGATTTTTATTATCGTTATTATTATTACTGCTAAGACATATAATGTAGTTCATTTATCACCAAATCAGTCAATTCATTGCCAAAAATACAAAAAAATGGGGTTCACATTTAACATACTGAAGTGATGGTTAAATATAAATACAATTTTATATAAAATAAAGCAAAACATATGGGAAAAGACTTGTACTTAGGTAGAAACCTGTCTGAGAACACACCAGTCTGAGAACACACCAGTCAGCAAGTTGGCACTTTCTGAGATGTGTTTTGGGGACATGGTCTGAAAGAAGTCAAAGAATCTTTACCTCCAACAGGGTCTAAGCATTGAAAGACAGGCACAACAGCTGATCACATTGATTTTTAAGGTTCCTCTGGAAGACTTTCTTCGATATATTGTTGTTAATCCATTAGAATGGGCCTACATAGTAAATGACATTCTATATATGAGAATAAAAAATAAGCCAATTTATATTGCCCTTTACTTCAGAATAGACATGATGTAGCCCGATGAAGGAAGTTGTATGGTTTCTTAAACTTCTGTGGGATGAATTTGGGACACAAACAGTTCCACTTAAAAATAAGAAAAAACAATTTTACTGTGAGGGTGAGGGAGCAGTGGAACAAGCTGCCCAGAGGGGCTGTGGAGTCTCACTCCTTTGAATTCTTCAAGACCCACCTGGACATGTTCCTATGTGAACTGATCTAGGTGAACCTGCTTCTGCAGGGGGGTTGGACTAGATGGCCTCTAAAGGTCACTTCAAACCCTACCATCCTATGATTCTATGATTCTAGGATTTTACATGTCTGTGTTTCCAGCTATCCCTTTTCAGAACTGTTCCTGTCACAACTACCAACTAAACTCAAACAGAGGGCTGCCAAACACAGAGCTATGGTTACCAATCTTCCTACCAGACTTCATTAGTCTTTTTGTACATCTGTCTAGGAAAATACCTACTTATCTTTTTTGATTTACTACCAAAAGACGAATAGTTTCATCTTAAGTCTGTAATTATTTCATGACCTCTGTTCAGAAAAGATGTCAACCTTTTTTCTTTTTTTTCCTTTTTTTTTAATTTGCTTTCTTGTTGTTTGTTTTCTTTTAAGCAATGCTGTCTGACTTCAGTACAGACATTAAGATGGACTTCTCATACTGCACATAAGAAACAAGTCGACTTATATTAAAAAGAATTTAATACAAACTTTTGGATATTGTATAATTTGCTTTCAATAGAACATACATCACAGAAAATATCCAAAAGGGATGTCTTTCTGGCATGGTTTAAGCCTAAACAACTACTAAGCACCACGTAGCTGCTTGCTCACTCCTCCTCACTCCTATTGGGATAGAGAGGAGATATGAATAAAAGTAAGAACATGTGGGTTGAGAAAATAACAGTTTAACAATAAAAATAAAATATACTAATAATTAATAATGATAATAGCAATGAAGAAGAATATAACAAAAAGAGAGACAAATAAAACCCAAGGAAAGACAAGTGATGCCCAACACAATTGCTCATGCTGACTGACACCTGAGCAGCGATCCACCTCTCCCCACCATCTTCTCCCTGTTTCTGTACCGGGCATTATATTCTATGTTATGGAAAAGCCCTGTAGCTAGTTTGGATCAGCTGTCCTGGTCATGCTACCTTCCAGCTTCTGGCGTACCTCTTTGCTGGCAGAGTTGGAGGAAGTTGAGAAATCTTTAACTCAAGATAAGTGCTACTTAGCAACAACTAAACCATCGATGTGTTATCAACATTATTCTCATATTAAATCCAAAACACAGCACTGCACCTGCTACAAGGAAGAAAATTAACCCTATCCCAACCAAAACATGACAGCTTCAGTGTGAGAGGTCATGGTTTGATTTCTGACCAGCTAGCTGATCAGCTGTCCTCCACAGCAGAGAACATCTGAAGGAACATAGGTAGGTGGATATGAGTAAAGAAATCTTAACTTGTTTGATAGCTTTTAGTAAGTATAACTTAAAATAATTTCATTTAGGATCTAAAGACCCTTTGGCATAGTCCAAAAAATGAAAAAAAAAAAACCAAACTAGAAAAGGGTTCATATGTAAAAGTCTGTCCAACATAATGGCTTCAGACATCTCTTATGATGTGGAAATCTTTGAGTCTTGATTTCTATTTAGGCAACTGAAGTTTTGTTGGATAATTCAGACTGCAGCATCCTTCTCTATTCTAAGCTGTTTCATACTGGATTTCTTTCACTGTCTGCCCAGCTTAAAGAACAGACGTTAAAGGGCTTCTCAGTGCATTTCTACAGCACCTGATACATCCTCTCATTGATATGCTCAGGCTGACCTTTGAAAGTCTTCGATCACAGCTGAAAATTCAACAAGGAAACTACGTTAATAAAAATGGCGGTTTTATGCTAATTTATTCCAGACAGCACAACAGCTCCTACAGTGAAGGAGAAGCAAGGAACACACTGGCAAATAGGAGTTTTAGAGCATGAAGTGACAGTAGTTAAATTAATCCAGGAAACACAGGACAAAGAAAGGCAATCAAAACCTGTGATTTTTTTCCTGCCTTCTGAGTCCTGCACCAGTGGCACACAATTGGACGTTTGCACTTTGATTTGTGTGCTGCATAGTTTTCCTTCTCATAAAGCTGAGACATCCACAACGTTGTTGTGTTGTTCAAAGGCCTTGAGTTCAAAGTCACAGTGGCAGGTGGGGATGCTCAGGGCTCCTTATTAGCTTGTGTGGATACCCCCACGACATTAAAACCTGCTGGACATATTCCCCAGTTGACTTCATTGAGAGTATCAAGGAGCCATCCCCTCAGTTGCCGGAGAGCAATGATAAACATTTCCAAGCCTCATATTGTTGTGCTAGCAAATTTTTGCAAACAGAGGCTATTGACGATATGCTAGGAAGACATTAGAACAGGATTGAGAAACAGGAAATCTGTCCCACTATCTGTTGATCATATTTATGGTGCAGAACAAGTTTTGCAACTCTTTCAAGGGCAAACAAGACTTGCCTAGAGGGAGTCACTT
Source organism: Urocolius indicus (assembly GCA_013401255.1). Lineage (NCBI taxonomy): Eukaryota > Metazoa > Chordata > Aves > Coliiformes > Coliidae > Urocolius > Urocolius indicus. The sequence continues at coordinate 77,405 of WBNH01005499.1, forward strand.
TGTTGACAAAGCAGAGAGAAAATAATTTCAGTGCAAGGAGACATCTTGTGCAGCTGCCTGTTTTTGCAGGTCTAAGGCCAGCCTTAGTTGCTCTGGAAAACCGAATGGAGTATCTTATCAAGTGTTGTGATGCTAAAAATTTAGTGATATTTTTAACATAATCTACATAATCTTGTTTTGCATCCAAGTCTTTGTTTATATTACAGGAATATTATAGAAAATTAATTCAGTGGAAGGAGTGTTTACCAGCATGCTGAAAATATAGGTGGAAAGTTCATTTTTCATTTCAAGTGAACTAAGTTTTTTCTGGGATTGTATTTCTAACTTTTTAAGTCATTGAAATCAAGACAGAGAATGGGCCATTTTTGCCAGCAAAACCACCTATTTAGATGATATTAATATCCCCAATGTGGTCAGTGTTGTGTATTTTTATAAAGCTTATAAATACAAAGCTCCTTGTATACAAATATATATACTTTTATATAAAGTTTATTCAAATCTAATATTAGTTTACCTAGTAGATATATTTAAGAAAATTTTCAAATTACAAAACTAGAGAAACTCATGAAAGATTCTTGCTTTAAATTAATAGCTTTGTCTTTTCCTATTGTCATTAGTAGAGTTCAGAGCCAGATGGATTTTTCTGCAATGTGGTATCTGCAATATTTTTATTGTTTATATTTTGTTAAATTCATTTCTTCATGTCCTTTCCTTTTGAATTACTACACTGCTAAGGGAAACTGAGAGCCATTTTATTTTTTAGAGAACACTTATTTGAACAATGCTCTCAGCCCACTTCTTAGATCCCATTCCAAATTAGTTTTGCTGTTGTTTATTTTACAGGTACAAGTAAAACTTCTAAACTACTGGCATATTTGTTAATTTATAACATTATTTTGGTGTAAAATTTTCCCTGCTGCAATTTAGAGTAGGATTGAATTATACACTTCCATTTCAAGGGATTATCAACATATCTGTCCTCCATTGTTTTGAAAAGGAAAAGGCATCTCTCCATTTCAAAAATCTTATGTTAAATCTGTGACTGAACACAGGGTGTACTCTTCAGTTAGATCAGGAGTTATACTTTTAGAAATATCACATATCTTTATGGAAGTAGAAGGATAGACTCCATGTTTCATATTGAAACCCAAGGACTAAATCATGCCTAAAGATGTATCTGATTCATACTTATCATCTGGAGATTCTTTACTCCAGCCTGAGATATTACCTTGTCATTCCTCTCCAGATCCTTGTTCCTGCACAATTGAAGACATATTTAAGCTTAAGGTAGCTTGCAGCTTGAAAGAACAGGTTAAAGATGGGTATTAACAAGCTAATGTTCTTCTGGTGATAAAGGTGGGAGCAACCTGAATCAACACAACTCACTATGTGTCGCTGTGCTGCATTGTTGTGTTGGCTCACTCTTGTTGGAGTATAGTACACTAATAGTAGCTGTCTTTTGCAGTGGAGATGACCTTTCAGATAATGCCTGTCATGTTGCAAAAACACAGGGTAAACTTTTAAAGACATTTAAGCATTCCAAGATTTGAGCAGGCAGAAATGAGTTTTAAAAAAATCATAGGTATCTTGTCGAGATGTGTAGAAGATTTTGAAAAGTCCACTTATGATCTCCGTGCCCAAATACACCTTAAAAGTCAGATCCTTAGGGCAAGACAGACTACTGTTTGCAAACAATTGGTTTCTCAAATGCTAGTTTCTTCCTTCCATTTGTAAGTTATCCAGAAATATGGCCCTTCTTAACAACAGAAAATAAGTATTAGAATTATTTACAATAGGTTGGCAAGCAGTTTTATGGACTTTTTTGAGTTATGAACTGCTATTTGTCAACTGTTTGTAGTAAATATTTCATTGACTCTTTGATGTAGGGTTGGTGTTTGGCTTCCTAAATCACAAATTCTGCATTAATTTCCTGGAATGTATGATGTAACTTTATAAATTACTTCTGTTTCTTTCCGTAATGAATTTTCAACATATAATACATTTTCTTTGTTTTTTTTTTTAAAAAGATCTCAATAAGTGGGACTTAAATTAGCTGTTTGAGATCAGTAATTCAAATACAATTCAAATACACATTAGCAAAGGCACAGCAACAAAATGATTTTAAACATTTTTCCTTCATTTTGATAAATGTTTTATGGTTTATGGTTTATTACTAACTTTATCAGTTCTATACAAAAATTAACCAATTAATCTCCAGAGACTGCTGAGAAATTGATAAGCCTGGTGTTTACCATCCAAGTTTACAGTGGGAAACACCTAGACAAAGACACACAGATGTGCTACACTGGGGAAACTGCAGGGAGAGGTTGATCCTGTGGTAACTAGTACCATACTTGCCCAGGTCAGGCTGCTGTGCAGTTGTGTGGTGCAGCAGGTGCTGCTGGTAGGTCTTTGATGACATACAATCATAAAGAAATCTTGTGCTGAGAGTCTTGAAATATTGCTCTCAATGTGTTAACTTAAGGTAGTCATAAGACTTTAATTGTCATCCTTGATAGAATAGAATATGTTTTATTATTTTTAAAGTAGTCTTTTAACAGATCAGAAAGCAGAATGTTTTTTTGCATTGCACATAGAGAAGATACGTCACTGGATACTTTAATTTATAAGTACCCATTATATTCCAGCTTCATTGCCAGTATCTATTTACACATTTCCCACAAAGAAATTAAAATAGAAGAACATATTGTTCCCCAGACTTGTTGATTGACTTACTGATTTATGAGCTTGGTTTTTGAGACTCAACCAGAGCCTTTCCCATTGCACCACACTAAGAGTCATGAAAATAATAGAACAGAAATGCCACATGGCTAAGCCATGCATGCTTTCTGTTTAAACAATGCTAGGCCGACCTTGAAATATTTCAATCTCTAAACCTTGAAATCTCCAGCAAACCACACAGGAAATAGCTGCTCTACACCCACCAAGACATAGGAGAAACTCAGTGTTAAAAAGAATAATCCATTCATTTTTCCTTCAGCACTAACAATTAAATTAACTTTAACATAGTACAGCATTGACAAAATGAATGCTGACATTCAATGTTTTAAATCTAAAATTCATGGTAAAGTAATATTCAGGTCCTACTCTGCTTTCAGACATATTGGACGAAACACAGCAGATTCTCTGTGCAATTTCTTTGTCTATAACATGAATATCATACCAGGCCATTCCAGGCCATTTCTTCTTTTCTTTTTTCTCCTTTTTTTTTTTTTTTTTTTTTTGTACTTATCAGTGTGTACTTTTACTTACAGTTTTTCCTGCAGGTAGTTCCTGTTTATTTTTAGCACAGCTAATGGTGTGCTTACTTACAACATAACAGCCCTGCCTTCTGAATAAAGGGAATGAATCACATTCATTAAAATGAATCTTGATACATTTGGCTACTCATACAAAACAGAGGTGCATAATGTGGGGGAATTAGAGGACACAGAATTCATTAATCCGTGAGGTGGCAGTGATGCCAAACAGAGACAGGCATAAATTTCTCATATGTGTCTTGACAAAGTAATTGTTCTGGGGATAAAGAAAAGAAGCCTGGAGTTTGTGAACATTTAATTCCTGGAGGGGAATGTTCCTTAAGTTGAAAATAAAAATGAATTGTGAAAATCAAGGTGATAGAGACTTTTAAGAGGAACATTCATGTGACATCTTTGTATTTTTGTTTTGAATGTTGGTAATCCTTCAGATTGTTTTGATTTAGGGATTTCTTTCATTTTGGGATGATTTTGCTTAGCAAAATTTGTATTGCTGCACAGACTGAGCATAAAATCTATTATATGAGTAGCAGCAAGAGGTGACATCAGCTTTATGCTACATGGTGATTTCGTTTGTGTGTGGGTTGCATGCAAGTCAGCTCCTTCTGTTTAAAATAATAGTACGGCCAATAAAAATAGTTGCTGCTGTTGAAACTTATGGAAAGCAAAGAAAGGGACAGGGAGTGCAAATTTTCTATCTAACTTTTAGCTAAGAAAAACACAGCTCTCAACGCAGCATTTCTTTTAGGACCAACCACCCACTGACTTCAAGAGAAGTTTGCAGTGTGCAAGAGAGATGAAAGTAGTCCAGAATTTTGAAACTGGGATGCTTTCCATAATGCCAGTCCTTCAAGACTATGTTAGTGTGGGAGAGGGTCATTTCCACACACTGGTGGTTGCATGACACCTATTGAAACAGAATGTTTGCCTCGTTTAACTTTTATACCAAACACATGGTATTTTATAAAGACAACTTGTCTGTGTAGCCCTCTCATGTCCTCAAGTAGCTATGACAATATGTTCAGTGTTGATATATTTTAATATAGACAAAATAATACATAATCACTAATAATTTGCATGTAAGTAGCACATATTATGCAGTGTCTGGTAGACATATTACTGAATTCACTGAACTGACATATTTGAATTGACTGGGTTTCCCAAGTCTTTTTTAAGACAAGTAAGTGAAAACTGACATTTACAAAGTTGGAGGGTTAGTTAGGTAACTAAATTTGTAATGAAGGCTAGGAAAGAGCATCCTTGTATTAAAAAATTCTGAGCCCCTGCAGTTTCCAATACCCACAGTATTATGCAAGTCGATACAGAAGAACAAGATGTGAGAGAAAAAGCCTTCATGCTCAGATCCAAGTCACTCACATGCTTATCCATCAAGCAGTAACCCTGTACAATAATTATAACTTATGAGCAGGATATGTCACAGATCTCACTTGTTTTCTTTTGGACTTTACTGCTGCCATCTCAGACCTGTTACAAGGGTCACAAACATCGAGGCCTAAAGCATTCAAATAGTGTGTGAAAGAATTTTTCTAGCTTGAAATTTGGAGATGTAGGAACGATTTCAGGAATCTCCATTTCATCTTTTTATCCCAATGTATCTACAGACACCACCTTGATGACATAGCTATCCAAGAAAATGTCATCCATTGTAGACAAACCCCACTCCTGTTGTTTGTACATCCCTGCACTACAGAGAAATGCCGAGTGTGATCTATCTGGCATCATGATAACACTGGTGGTGAGTTCTGAGACGTGGAAGTAATTTCTGCTGTGAATAACACTGAACCCAACTCTTGTGGCTTTTCTAGTGCTGTCCAAGATTTATCTTAGTTTTCAATGGCCAAGCCAGGGTGCTTCTGACCTAACAAATACATAGGTAATGACGTATAACTCAGAATCTTCAAAGTCTCTTTTATCCCAAAGGATAGTTTTTATTATTTTAAATTATGCAATAATGCCAAGACACTGCAGCAATGGATCCCCTAAAACACACATGCTATAATAATGATTCCTCTTTTATTATGTCTCTCTAGGATGCTTAAACTAATAATGTCTGGAAAGCTTTCTCTGCACCAGATGCAGCTACTGAATGCTTTTATTGTTATTCTCCACAGTACCAGCATCTAATCCATGAAGCCAGGGAAGACTGTCCAGAGAAGAAGCAAATCAGCATTGATCACTGAGGGACTAATTTCCAACAGAGTGGATAAATCCCTGTTATCTCTCCTAATGTTCTTCCTGGCCCAAGGCACCCTGACAAACCATTGGCCTCTCTCCAACCCACTGCGAAAGGAAGTCAGATTCACGGTGAGATGATTCAACAGAATAGTCACTCGTTGCACCCAGACTGTTTAATTTTATTGAAAAGCCCAACACCAGCTCCCACTGCCAAATCTGTCTTGCTGGGATATACACAATCTTAAGTTGTGCCTGATCATGTATCAAGGACAATAGCAAATCTGTTTCAATTGCAACCATGAAATATTAAGGGTTGGCTGGGAGTGGAGTTAGGTCCATCTTCCCCTTCCTGATGCACTTGCACCATGAACAGATTCCTTCCTTTCAGCATTATCTTCTGTGGCAGGCATGATGCCTATGCCAAAATTTATCTTGAAAAAGATCAGCTGTATGGAACAGTTTGCCTCCAAAATGTGAGCAGATGATGGCTACAACTTGAAAAAACTTTACCTTTGCTCTTCCAGCTCTATCTGCAGGATACAGACCAGTGCTAGATGCCCTGGAAATGGGTGCAGCTGCCAAGTGTGCAGGAAGGCTTGCAGTGATATGGCTGAAATAGGTGCTGCAGAACACTGTGCCCCATCAGCTCTTCAAATGTATGTGTCAACGTTATGTAGAGAGAGACAACATTATGGATAGCTATTATCCCAAGGAGTCCATTTTGGTCTTAGCATCATTCTGTGTGATTCGAAAATTAAGGACTTCCAGGAAATGACATGCTAGAAGCACTTATACAAAATCAAGAATAAGCTTTTGTAGCAGGACAAAATGTTTTTTTAAAGTGCTAGAGCAGGAACTGTCCTGTAGTGGTAGCTTACTTCATTTTAATAAATTCATGCCACTTTTTGAGAAACTGTGTTTGAGCTATTTCTTTTCTTGGGAGTTTAAGCAAATTTGGGGAATTTAAGGCTTTTTTTTATTTTTTTTCCCTGAGCAACACATAAGGATCTGTTTCCAGCTCAAGGATAATTTAGAAAATAAAATATGTATTCATTTTCTTATCCATATCAAGAATTAAATTACAAAGTCATTGGTCCTGAAGCTACGAGGCCCTCCCAGAACATTCTACCATTCCTTCTATCTCAACAAAACTGTTACAGAATAGAATAGAATAGAATAGAATAGAATAGAATAGAATAGAATAGAATAGAATAGAATAGATGGAGGGAGAAAGTTGAATAACATCCTTTATATAACACACTACTGTTTGAACCTTTCTCACTGAGAAAATTACATTTTTGTTACGATAGCCTGAGATTTCCTACCCTAATCATGGAATTACGGGGAAAAAATGCACAAACTAGATACACAAGGGGGACAGAATCTTTTTTAATTGCTCTGGAACATGTTAGAGAATAGTTAGCCTTTCGATATTCAAATTGAGAGCTGTCTAAAAATTCTCAGAACCTGCCACTTGGAAATTAACAGCTGTAACCAAGCTAAGTTAGGCACTGACATAGGAGTTTTCTGAAGAGAAATGTTTGGCTCAGAGCACTACTGGATCTCAGAACAGTCACTCCCATTATGCCTAAAAGCTTTGTCCTGCAGACACACTGACATTTCTGAAAATATTTTTTAGCCCCGTTGCTGCTGCTGATTTTTCCCTGCCTAGCCACTGTGGACTAATAGGTCTGTTTCATAATTAGCAGTTGTTGCTCTTTTAGACTGGGAAGTAGCAAGAGATAATTGGAGAAATGTGTTAAAATGTGTTGAATCTATTATGATTAGTCTATTATGACTTTACAGTTCTGTTTTCTCTGGGATGCTCTTAGCTGCAAGTTTGAGCTCCAGAGGGCTCTGCTGATCACCTGACACCCAGTGATGGATTTTTTAATACCCTAGACAGCAAGCCAGAGAATTGCTTTTATTTGCAACTAATCTTCCTAAAACAATAGCCCATCCATTGTTTGTGGGATTGCAGTTCATGTACAAACAGGATGGCACAACAGTGAGAGAGGCCAAGGGCACAGCCTGCTCTCTATAAGGTCATTGGGGATGGTAAACATGAGAGAGAGAGAGAAGCTATTTAACCTACAGAACAATGTTGGCAAAAGAACAAATGGGTCTGAATTGGCCATGAATAAATGTAAGTTGGAAATTAGAAGAATATTTCTAACCCTCAGCACAGTGAGTCTTGGGAACAGCCTTCTCATTAGGGGCGAGAAACCAAACTGAGTTTAAGATGGAACTTGATAAATTTATGGAAAGGATTATATATTGTGGTTGCCTAAGACAGCGGGGGCTGGACACAATGACGCAGGATGCCATTTCCAAGCTTATGTTCTTCACAGCAAAAGTAACAATTACTGTTTTGTATGTGTGTTTTTCAGGGCGTTGTTTTCTAGTTTAGGGCTGCACTGCTGTTCATAATCACGTTGAAGGAATTTAGGTTCAAACATAGACACAACCTGTCAGCTTTCTTGCATCAGGCAGTGATATTGTGTTTTGATCATGCCAAAACCAATCCAAGGAATGAAACCCAGCCTTGGTTTGTGTTTATTGGTTTGTTTGTTTTTTTAATTAGATTATTTGTTGCAACTGGAAAATGACAGAACTTCAATTCTTACAGTGATCTTACTGATGCAGAAACTGCTGCGCAGATTTGGCACAACTACTTGTTTCTCATCAAGAAAAGCATAAGACTAGAATAACAAGGAAATTCCCAATCAGTGTGAAGGTGCATTGGCAAAACTGTTTTGAGCACTTTAAACAGATTATCACATACTGTATACATGGAGGATGTGATAAAAGTAGTTGTTAAAGACTTTTGCATTAACTAACTGAAATTTTAAAACAATATCTAGCATTAGGGTTTCTGAATAAGAAATGTAAGGCAAGCTCCTTATAGTTTTTGCAATAGGAAACAGTGGTCATATCACTCCAAAGTCTGGGTTTTTTTTTATTTTCAGGAAAGTCTGTTATCACATTGTTTTCACGTTAATCATGGTCTAGGGATAGCAAAGACATTTCCTTAATCCTATTAGACTTCCTCCAAATTTTGTCTATGTTCAGTGCAGTCAAAGTCACATTATCTGAATGTCAGAAATTACATAACAACACATACCCATAAACTTTTGAGCTGTTGGGTAGAGCTTCAATTCACCTAGGAGGAATATGATCACTTTATAGAGGGACTTTCAATGTTTGTCGTTGTCTGACAAAATGTTTACAATTCCAAAAGGATGACTTAAACCTCTTTAGACTAGAGCTGTTCTTCTGCACTCTTACAGCATTCAGCAAATGTACCTGGCTTCAGATGTAATTTTCATTAGAGAATAGCTTAGTCACTTCAGTGTCCTGCTCTAGACGAGGATGGGAAACTATTTTCAACAATAGCAGAGGTCTCTTTTTCTGGCAACTGGGTAATGCAGTACAGGAAGCCTATGTCATATATATTACCTTATTAACCACTTTGAAAACTTGAGATGATTTCATGTTGTAGTTATCCATCATCCTCTCATAAAGCTGTATTTGATGTCAGTTACTTAGCTGGTGTTTGTGATCTGTGTTTTGCAAATTCTATAAAAGCTTAAAGAAAAACTGGAAAGGTGATCAGTCTTACTTCTCTGTCTTCCAGTTGTGCCATTCATAAACTAGGGATAATGATATTTACCCCCTTTGTAAAGTACTTTGAGGTGCAGCAAATGAAAAGCAGCAAATAAAAGAGATTATGATTAGTTATTACTTTATAGTACAAATACAACTGGTTATTTCAGAGCTGCGTTAACTTGAATCTGGAGCTCTATAAAACTTTATTAAATCAAGGTGGGTAATCATTTTACAAATAATATCTTCCACACATCTATGTTCACTCTTTAAAGAGATGAATTCCAGATGCTTCTCCGAAAAGCTACATTGTGCTTTATCTCATAGAACCTGCTGTTCAAAAGGCCTAAGAAAAAATATCTGCTGAGTACTGAGGGCCAAGCAAGTAAAGATATTTCTTGGTTAGTGGCAGTCTATATGGATCAATTCCAAAGGAAACTTCTCAAAAAGTACTGGACTGCACCTGAGCTCAAAGCCATTTTTATCTGGAAGACAACACATACGCAGCATCAATGATAGCCAAAGAAAAAAATGTTCAAACATCACAAGTCAGTTTGTACATTAGTAAATAATTTACCAAATAATTATTCTATCAGGAATGTAGATTTTACACCAGGAATGAATGTATAGTGTCATTTGTATAGTATTGCAGAATAAGCAATAGTTTTGTATGACCAAAATGCAAAATACTCTCTCATGATGTTCAGAAAAAATAATTTAGAAGCCCTGGGCATCAGCAAAACCTCTCTGATTGGCTCAATGATGTTATGTTTCATTTCCTTGATGCAAAGCATGTAGTTAGAGTTGTGCATTTAAAAAAAAAAAGTTTTCTATGAGTTTAGTTACTATATTTGGTTGGGTTTCTGTAGGGCAGGCTGCCTACAGTTACAATGTCCATCAGTAAATAAGGTACACACCGGTCACAAAAGGTCAGAAATTGTATTATGAGAATAACATTACTGGTGTCAGTAAGATGATGCAGTCTTATCATCTGACACTAATGCTTTCATCAGCCTTTGCACTGTTGCAAAAAACATTCTGATGTATTAGGAATGTGGGATTTACCATAGCAGATTGGCTCGGTCATGAATCAAGCACAGGATGGGCTTTCTGATGGAGACACAATATTACCCTCATTATTTAGAATACAACGAGTTTTGATCTTGCTTTTATCGGAGTCAAAGGTGAAATATAGTGTGACAGCTAAACTATAATTCACCCTGTGAACTGCCTGATTCCAGAGTGGGATCTGAGCAGTGTCATAAAATCATCCAGCTATTCTTAAAAATATCTAGAGATAGCATTTAACTCTTTGACTTTCAGCAGCAATAAATTGCAGAGGCAAGACAAGGACGTGGACATATTTTGGTTGGTAGGTTTTAATTTGAAGTCATTGTCAGATTTCCATAGTAGGGGCAGAAGGCTTAAAAGCAGAATGTGCATCCATTTAAAAACAAGCGTTGGGATATATACAAACTACTGTGCCTTGCATGCTGTCTGTTGCACGTTTAACACAGATGAATTTTTTCACTGTTTAGGATTGTATCCTGATGGGAGGAAAAGATTAAACCAATGTGACACACAGAGCTATTTGGACAAGCTCTATCAACTTTTGGAATTTATATGACATTAGTAAGCAGTCAGCAGCCAGAGGCTTTTGCTTTTAAATTCTGTTTTATGCCACCTATGTCTCCAGGAATACGTTAAATTGATCTAATAAGGTGAATTCGGTATTATACAAAAAATTCTTTTAATATATTTCTTTATTAATAATCATCCTGTATTTATTAGTAAGAGTATTGCCTGGTGGCAGATCTCAGCTGCAGATTTCTTGAGGTGATACTATTGCTTGTTTCCAAAACAGCAACTGAACAGACAAGAGAACAAACGCTTTCCCTGTACTTTGATCCCTGTTACCTTCCCCCTAAATTTCACAGTATCATCTTTTTTATCTGTGTGTCTGCTAAGCAGAAGCAACATACTTTTTTAATACAGTTTAACAGTTGTCACTTGGCTTATAATTTGCATTCTTAATGTTTAAAATTGCACTTCTCATCACTGAGCTGGCCCTTCACAATCTTAGGGCACTGATGTGATTTGAAGTATTTAACCTCCTGGATCAAAGGAACTGAAGTTCTGAATTTAAAACAGGAAAAAAAAGCTTTTCTAAGATTAAGCAGAATAGGGGTGCATGCTACTGAAGTATTTGTATTAAGCATTAGTTTCCTCCCATTAAAGAGGCACATTGGGAATGGCTTTCTCAGCTGGAAGTATTATGTGTATGGTAGCACACATCCCCAGGGAGAGATGCTATGTATGATTTACTTCTAATTTTGCAGCTAGATTTGCTCAACATAGATTGGGAAACTTCTTCCATGCTCAGAGCCACAGAACAGTGGGGAAATGTCACTGACTGTAGCAGAGTAGCATCAGAGCAGGATCCCATTTTGGGGTGGCTCATCACTGCCTCTTGACTACACAGTATCCCAAATGTGTCATAGAGCTGAGATGGAGTGCCTCCTTCCTAAAAGGCATTTTAGTTTCTGAGTATTGTTATGTTTAGAAATAGTTTTTATGACTCTCACATTTAAGGTAAAATATTATGGTTGAGATAAGCACATAGAAGATACATTTAAATACCTAGTAAGGTACTTACTCTATGAAACACTACACATTGGCAGCAGCTGAAATAGGTGGAATTTTGTTATGTTTCATAAAGTTGTGGATTGGAAGGGCACTTTTAAGCAGCATCCTGACTGGGGCCCAAGAATCACTTTAACCTTGGCAGAGCATTGTCAGCTGGCATTAGACTTTGTCACAGAGATCACACAGCTCAGAGGGAGTCACCATGCCCATCATCACAGTGCCTGTTATGTAAGGAACTGTCTACTCCCCCAAGCAGTTTGGATTATTTTCCCCTGTGGAGAGTGACAGATCCTGGTCCTGGTGACACCGTGAGCTGCTGGCACCTGGGCAAGATGGTGGCTAAACCTCCACAGCCGCACAGCCTGGGAAGGTTGTGCTGCAACTGTATGTTCAAACCAGAAAACAGGGATTACAGGAGGGTGAAGGGAGTGGGTGCAGGCCTCACCTTCTTGGCTGAGGAAGCTACTTGTATCAGGTGGAAAAAAATTATGAATAAGTTTTTCATCACCAATGGGATTTTCTTGCATCATATGAATGTTTGAAGGTCATCCTGAGAAGCCCAGAGAGCTGCAAGACACTGACATTCCCAAGATGTATTTTTTGCTTTGATGAAGTTTCCTGTTCACAAGTGGTATTTTCTGTGGGAGGTAATTTCTCCAGACTCCCTGTCTAGCTGCTGGCTTTTGGCAGGGGTGGAAGTTTTTTGGAGAGCTCCGTTTTTTGAAGCTGATTGTTACTAATTATTCCCCAAGTGAAGTACAGCTACAGGTGCCATCTATCTTCTCTAAGTGACTATAAGACCTAGAAGTCTTAGAGAACCAAGTTTCAACAGCCTACTTAAAAAATGGCACTAAAAACTCTTTATTAATACTAAAATTACATGTTTCAGCTCAAATTAGGCTTTTAAGCTTCAAAAAATTGGAGAAACCCCTCACTCACCTACACGCCAGGCCTCCTAGACACGACTCCCATTATAAAGAGTGGAAAGGAACAGAGAAAATCAGCTTGTTTTTACCTAGGAAAGTTTTTAAAAGGTTTGTCACATAGCAGCTGCCAGTAAAGGCCCCAGAAGGTCTGTGGTCACTGGGTGACCATACTCCTTTGCTGCACCTTCTCTCATGTGACAATCTGGTCTATCTACAGCACAATTTAATGTGTACTGATCCTGCAACCTCCATGTTCTGATTAAGCATTGGCTATAGATAAAGCGGCATTTTTTCATGCTGCATTATTCCTGTATGTAAACTAGCCCAATTTAAAACTTGTCTTATCCCAGAATGGAAAAGAAAACTAAGTTTCAGTGAGTTTGATATAACTCATTACAATAGTGGATAAATACATCAGACTGAGTTCTACAGTTCTGCACTTCTAAGCATCCTTATCATGAGACTTACATGATTTCAATATGAACCTCTCCTTCTAACTTCATGATCCAGAAATAACTATTAATAAAAAACCAAGCAGAGCATTAGCCTTCATTATGATTTTTCAGAAAAAAACACCCCTGTCATTTCTGTCACAGAACTTTCACAAATAGTAAGCAGCCTTCAAAAAGTCTTGCTTGAAAAAACAATGTTAAATCACTGCATAGAGGAAACTGGATTGTATTTCAGCATGATTTGCACTGAGCTACTACAACTAAACCTGAAATGTAATAATATTGTATTCTGAATTTTCTCTTGCTGTCCTCATATATGAGAATGCGTGAAAGTTCATTTCATGACCTCTTTGCAGATGTTGGTAACATCCAAACAAGATATATCACTCACTTTAGCTGTAGGATTAAGGTCTACTTTCTCTTAAAATAACAAGTATTAGATAGGCCACCGACTGTCTGTAAAGCTAGATCAGATGGAACTGATCTTGTCAAGATTTAAGATGATAGATGCACAGTCTTAACAATTCTGGTCATGTCTTGCTATTGGTGAAGGAAAGCTATCTCTGTGATTAGCTATGCTCACATAGTGTAGTCTCTAATTTCTGGTCCTAGTCCTCCTTTGCATTTCTGAGGGTTTGTTTTGACCCTTAATGCCTCAAAAATTACTTTCTTTGTAAGATCATCAAGGAGAGAAATAAATCTCGGGAAAAATCCCAGGTAAGCTAATATTATTGCATCCCGTCCAGACTGAGATTTAAGAGAGCTGCACAGTCACAGACATTATTTAACATTTGTTACAAGAGTCCTCTCTGTCAACAAAAGAAAGGAGAGGAAAAAATTATTATTCAAGAACTTCAGTATTCTAAACAAAGGAAGCTAATAAAATAGCTGACAAGATGGTAAAAGCCTATTGGCTGTTTTGCTGGATCACCAGGAACTTGCTGAAACACCAACTGACAGACATATAAAATCTAAAATCATTGAATAAATGAAGAACAAGTTGAGAGTCAGTAACACTGAAATCAACAGAAAAGACACATTGACGTAAGTGGAGGGAAAACCTGGCCATTAAACAGCAGCTTGTCACAATCAGAATTTAAAACCTAATCATGAAAGCCCCTTACATTTTATTGCTCGTGTATTTCTGTCTCCTTCACTGACCTCAGAATGTAACAACAGAATAATTTCTATTCCTAAACCAGTCCTCAATGATCATGGAGTTGATGTAAGTTTTCAAACTGGGCCTGATGGCATAATTATCAGTTATAGCGGTTTTTTTCTTGTCTCCACCCACTGCAATCCATGTCTATAGCATTCCTATGCTCTCTGACAGAGGTATAACCCACCAGCATGGGATTAGTCTGCCATTGCCACAAATGCAAAGTGCTCACTGAAGGGATGTTAGCAAGAACAGACAGGTGGAGGAATGCATCCACCTACACCCTACTGCAGAATAAATTTGTTAGAGACTTCTAGTATTAGTGACAGAGATAAGTGAACTGATAGGTCTTACTTTGCTTAAATGGCTTCCTAGTTTCTTTTTATGAATATGTGTTAGGGGCAGCTGAGGCTTTTTTAAGTGGACAATAGTTAGCTGATTATTGACTACATTTTTGGGATTGCAACAGAGTGGAAGTAGGTCTCAGACAGAAGAGGAGTCACTAAGGGACAAACACAAAGCTTTAGAAAACAACTTTTGGAGACTGATTCTTAGTGCCTGGGCTCAGGAAAAGGTGAGAACCAAAGTGCAGGATGCAACAAGGTCAGTCTGAAAACGCTCAGATAAACATCTCTAGAGGCTGATGGAGAGGTGAGCAGTTGTTGCCCCTTGGCTCACTGACAGTAAGAAGCATGGCAACTTTATGGTCTTCACTGGAACCAAGCAGCTCTGCTTGCAGCAGCCCAAGAGAACTTCACAAAAGTTGCTTAAGTTGCGGCTGCTG
Organism: Urocolius indicus; assembly: GCA_013401255.1. Taxonomy (NCBI): domain Eukaryota; kingdom Metazoa; phylum Chordata; class Aves; order Coliiformes; family Coliidae; genus Urocolius; species Urocolius indicus. Next base: position 92,452 of record WBNH01005499.1, read on the forward strand.
CTTCTGGCTACTGAACTTGCAACTTTGAGATGGAAATGGTGCACATTTAACTTGGCCCCTTGGAGCCTAACTGCTTTCAGACAACTTCTTATCATGGATTTAGTTATGCAACAGTCCAGGACTGTGCTCAAAGTTACAGGCTTGGTCAGCAACAAACGTCACTGTATGCTTCTCTCAGAAAAGCATGAAACCACCCTGCCTGACATGGAGAGGAGAAAACTCTTGTGCTGCAATTGTGAGAAAATCGACAATTATTAAAATAAACTAAAATATTCTTGACCTGAAAAGGAAGAAGAACAGAGGAGCATGTACATATTTTGCTGCCATATGACCACCAAATCTAGGTCTTTCTCCAGAATCTAATGTACAAGAAATTCTTGTGCAGCTGACTGGTGTTTTGTGAACACCATCTGCAGCTCAAAAGAGTATACAAGCCTGTAACAAAAAGCATGGATTTCAGTCCTTGGCCTGGTAAGGAAGAAAGGAGTCTCCTTCTATGGGATGTAGTCTCCTCTTAAGAAGGAGGGAAACACATCAAAATTTGTCCCTCCAGAGGAACACCAAAGATTTTGCAAAAATACTGGAAATACACATCTACATTTTTCCTACACTCTCAATGAAGCAGAATAATTTCTTTGGTATTATTATCTTAGCTGGCATATTGTGTGAAAGTTAGTCCAAATGAAAAAAAGTGCTATCAAGTGATTTTAAAACTTATTTCTGGACTGCCCAGCTCAAGAGGGACAGGGAACTTCTAGAGAGAGTCCAGTGGCCAAGATGACCAGGAGACTGGGACATCTTTCATATGAGGCACGGCTGCAGGACCTGTGGGACCTGTGGGACTGTTTAGCCTAGAGAAAAGAAGATTGAGGGGGCACCTCATTAACACAAGTATTTAAAAGGTGTTTGTCAAGAGTATGAGGCAGCACTTTTTTCTGTTTTATCAAGAGACAGGAAAAGGGGAAAAGCTGAAACACAAAAGTTCCACTTAGAGAAAAACTACTTTGCAGTGAGGGTGAGGGAGCTCTGGCACAGGCAACCCAGGGTCAATGTGGAGATTTTCAAAAACACTCCTGGATACCTTCCTGTGTGACCTGATGGAGGTAAACCTGCTTTAGCAGGGGATTTGGTTACATGATCTCTAGAGGTCCCATCCTACCCCTACCATTCTGTGACTCTATGATGCTGTCATTGTTATTCTTATTTCTGACATTTGTAGCAGGTCTGCAAAACTGCTCAGACAGTAGCTTTCTCTTGTCTGACATCACAAATAGTATAATAATTTTAAATTGATGATTGCTTATCTTTTAAGATTTCATTATCACATCATCAGTAGAAACATACTGTTTCTACCCCAGAGATATATTCCTGCTCTAAATGATATGATTGTCAATTTGTGACAGTAACAAAAGGTTTCTTGTACATAACTTCCATTGTGCTTGTTATTTTACATTTTGAGAGCATGTCATTGATTTACATCAGGTGAGATTTGCTCCTTTCAGTTCAGCTTCTCAGCAAAGCAACCAAGCAAATTATGTATGCAGCCTACTCCATCCACCATTTCAGTTGGCAAAGGAAGAGGAATAGACAGTTTACCAAATACATATGAATCTCTGCACATATTTTAATATCTCAAAACACTTTTAAAATGTTGTTGTTTAAATGTTAATATTTTACACAATATTGAAAGTTGCTTCTGACAGACAAAGCCAGATTAAAATAAATATAAACCAGTTTTAACTTTGGAAGGAAAGTGCCTAACTCCCATCAACTTGGAGGTTAACACAATGCAGAGGATAAAGTCTCTTAAAGAATGGTACAAAATGCAAAGAACGGGAATATCTCAGACATTTGGATACTATATTTTTGTATTGAAGTGGACAGACAGGTATAAACACGTTTGTGCATTTTTTTTATCGCAGTTGTAGTGTTGTAAAACTACAAGGGAGGGTAGATCAATCTGAAGGTAATTACATCATTATATTCATATATGGAGCATGAATCTATTTTTCTTTGAAGTGAGATTTGTGATACTTCAGCTGTCCTGGTCTTACTAAAACTGTAGATCAACAAGGTGTCTTGTGGACTATACTTTGCACTTTCCTCAGGTAAACAGATATATTCGATTTTATTTGCAATTGCTATAGCTGTTTTTTAATTCTCCTCATGACAACAGAGCACAAAATAGTTGATGAAAATGAATGGTTATGTTATAACCATATTTAATGTCATCCACCCACATGTACAGAAGGCTATTCAAGAAAAAAAAATTAAAAATAATAAGGTCATTTACACTAGCTAGATAATTATAAACTAAATATATATTATTGAATCAAAAAGGTTGCAAGTCTAAGAATTCCGTAGCAGAAGGAAGTGTCCTATCCCCAGTGCCCTTCAAAGCGTGTTCCTGTTATACTAATAAGACGTATTGCAAAGATACCTGGAAGAGATGGCACTTTGCATATGTCCTTCATACTTATTTATAAAGTCACTTTAGAGAAGTTGGGAAAGTCTCCAAATATAAAAGTCCTCTTAAGAATAAATTAATAGTAAGAACTCTTCACAGTTACTCTTCATGTCATAATCTAACTTGCTGGATCTTGGGGATATCAAGTGCAGGGGTTGGTAAAAACATGCACTCAGTATTGTGCCTCCATCCTACATGGAAGACAATTGTTAATGTGGATTTTCTATTGATTTTCAGAAACATATTATCTGCGACTATTTTTTGTCACTACATTTTATGTATTCCAAATGCTTCCATTTTCCTTCCTTTACTCCTGTCATTTCATCTCATCTTCTACTTGTACAGCCACTGAGATAATCATTTACATACATGACCTTTTATCCTTGCAGTCATATTGAATCAGTCAGTCAACTGACATCACGTTCAGGTGAGCAGCCAGGCATATTTACTTCCAGGCTTACTCTCAGTTGTACTTCCCAACCTATTCACTCACATTCATTACCCCTAACCCCTAAGCAGCAGCATTAGCTGAAGAGAACTTTGATTCCTAGACTTACTTCATCAAACTTTTTTGCAATTCATTAACTACAGGTTACTTTATTTTTATTTCTTTGAGGGAAAAAAAACAAAGGGATCATATTTTGCAGATGTCTCCCGTGTTTGTAACTGGAGCATGTTCATAAGACCATTGGACTTGTGGGGCTATATCTAGGAGTTCTTTTAGGAAGTATATCTAGATCTGTTCCTATCTAACATGACAGGGACCAGACTGATTTCAGTTCTGAGGATGGAATATAATATAATATAATATAATATAATATAATATAATATAATATAATAGAATAGAATAGAATAGAATAGAATAGAATAGAATAGAATAGAATAGAATAGAATGTGATTACATATGCATCTACACATGCATATGTACATGTACATAACTAATAGTGTCCAAGTAAGAACTCTTGTTCTTTCACTTTATTCCTCATAGACAAGAAAGTCACACTTTGTCCAGGGAGAAAATACACCTGATTTGATCAGCTAATACAGCTGAAAAAAATCTGACACTTTCTGAGCCACTGAAGTCCATTTGACATTCCTTCAATTTGCCATTTCTTTCTCTGATTTTCTCTGTATATTTTTCAGTAATCATACACAGGCTTATACCAGCAAAATCTGATTCTTCACCTAGAGAACAACAGCAAAGAGACAACAGTCTAGCTGTAGTTTTGTGAAGTATGTAGAGATTCAGGGCAAATGAATATTTCTGTTCCTTATGCAAACAAGGTCTCTGTTTTATGAGTGAATCTGTGGAGAATATTTCAAAACAGGAATGAATTCATTAGTTCATTGCTTCACTCTAGTAGTAGCAGCTACACTAGAAGCCCAGCAGCAATTCTCGTTGCAATGCTCCACCACAATATATTCTCAGCAGCACTTACGAGAGCACATTTCTCTTTTGCACAGGAGTTCTATCTGATATTGGAAATCAACTGAAGATATAAAACTTTGATTATGGATAACATAGGTAGCATCATATTAGTAGTTGCAGCTGCTGATACAAGATGATTGAGGGAATAAGAGAGCTACTGCCATTTTTCTCTGCCTTGTACTTTGTGCATCCATCTTGTCTAGGTAAATGCTGTGATCACATGCATTTGCCACCTCGTGGCAACCTTCATTTCTCTTCTGTACCCATGACTAGTATTCTGTGACTTGATTTTGTCCACTGCAAGTCCTGTTTTTGAGCTAGCTGTCCTACTTAGTTGCATTTATGTCTCCATGTATTGATGGTGAATAATTTCTTAGATGGATGTTTGTTATAAACCCATTCATTGATCTTCCTGACTTAACCTGAAATATTTAACACCTTATATATTTCTCTGTGCTAAAAAAAGCCATTTTGTACAGACTTTTATTTCTGCTCTATACATCACTGTTATCAGGATGCATTTTTTAAATATGTGAAGACAGACATGAGCTGATTCTTCAGAAGGTTACAGAACTTATGAGACACTACAAGCCAGCTTTGTTCTCTGATATTCCTTCTCTCAGAACTCGTGCTCTGAACACTTGTTTTTATCCTGTCTTGCTGCGTTTCTCCTTGTACAGAAACCATCAATTCCAATGAGATGCACCTACTTTCTCTGTGTTTGCTTCATGATAGGACTTTCATTTCCTTGCAGCTGTTCCTGTACCACAAACATGCATCTTCCATCATTATCTTCTTGGATATAAACATAGCAGGAGCTGTAAATGTCAAATGCCTGGCCACTGTCACGTTTATGGACCATTCATGGAAAGCTTCTTCAGGCAGGCTGTAATCAATGCAGCTGGCACTGATATTTCTCTCAAGCTCACATTTTTACTTACACTAGCTTGAATGTTTCTGCCTGCCTTTATTGTCATTACTGGGACAATGCATGCTTGACAATACAATTAATGTGCCAGGAACTTCATACCCTCAAATCAAAATACTTCAAATATGAATGTTATGAACACAGAATCAGGGAATCACATCCAGCACACGGGCACAGAAACTGCAATTAACAGTTTATTACTGACCATTGTGGGTAAAACTGACCCTGGCCTCTTCATTAAACATAGGAGGCAAATTGACTCTTGTTATATTCTGCTACCACTTGTGGTGGCAATATAAGATGTGGGCAACTTTTGTGCAGCTAATCTTCTCAGAGGAGCTGAAAGAGCAAGTCAGAATGAAGGACCTTGCATACAACCCTTCTTCTCTCCTGTACACACACTACAATACTTGTCATCATGGTTAGTACATCTAAAAATGGGATATTGACCTGAGCATCAAGGTCAATTCTAAACTACTCCTCTAATTCCCATTCTCTGAATTCTATCACACTGCAAAGAGACTATTGGCTTGTAACAGACAGATGATTTTGAGCATATCACTGAATCTTTTCTCAGTTAATTTAAAAACTTTTGTTCAAGTCAGAACCACAATTTACATGGTTGAATTTAGGGTTTTTTCACCATTTTCAGATGAATGTTATTATTTGTTTTTTCAAATAGGACCTTACAGCGCGCTACTCTTGATTTCGAGCCCCTTGTTTTCCCCTCTCTTTCCTTAGTCCTCCATAGAGTCAAGATAAAAAGAGAAGACTCAGGCACCTGTAGGGAATCTACTGTAGGGGATCGACTTGCTATAGACCCCAGCGGCAACGTCAGTGTAAGCAACTGAAATAGAATATTGAAAGTTATCAGCGATAGATGGTAGATGACCATTTTCCATGTGATTCTTAGGAAGATGTGGTGGTGGCATGTAAGGAAGTTTGTTGCCATTGTGCTAAATTGTTTAACAGATATTTTTCACCAACTTGGGCTTTGGGTTTTTTTTTCTGATTGTTATTGCTGTTTAAATGCAATTTGCAGCTCCAGACCTAATTATTGATGGCAATACAACTTTTTCTAACCAGATGCTTTTCTCTAAGTAAATAAAAAGTAGAATTCCTTGCTATTTTGTATTAACATGGTGGTGACTTCAGCTAGGTGCGCAGTAAGATAGTTTGATTCAAAACACAGATAAATGTTTAAGATACCCGAATGGATTGGAGCTCAGAGTTATTTCCTGGATCAGCAAGTCTAGCCTATTGTCTTGGTCAACCATGCGCTCTAAGACACCAGCTCCATCTCAAAACTGGAATGGCTTCTTGCCGTATCTGCAGCTAAAGAGATGATGCTCTAGAACCTGACACAGGAATGTGAGCACAGTGTCTCGAAAATTTACACTGGCTTTTTAGCTGGGGTTCTTTGCCTTAAACAGTATTTCTCTAATTTACACATTTACCCAGAAAACAATTTCTACTGTACATTACTGATACTGTCAGTCCTAAGTGGACAGCACAGTTTTCTTTTAAAACTTTTTATTTATTTTGGCTATCAGTGTGGATATAGGGGGATGGTTTATAAAAAATAGAGGGGAGAGCTAAACTCTGTGTTATGATATAAAATGTAATGGAGTGATACTTAGCTCTTCCTTTGTTTTTAGTCCAAACTGTAGTTGCTTTTTTATACTCATCCTCTTAAATATTTAATTTGTTCATTTATTGGCTAAGAACATAGTCTTAAATTATGAAACTTGCATCAATCATCAGGGTTTTGAAGTATTGTTTCCTATAAAAGGTATGTGTAATGTAAATGGGTTACTATTTGTAAGATTCACACACTGAAATGATAAAAGAATTAAGTTGGTTATTTACATATTAATGGATAAGCTGTTATGGGGTTAGTTTCAGACTTCTTGGTTTTGCTTCCTCTTCTGTTAAATATGAATATTTTTTCTTTACTTTTCTATTTTACAGTTCCCTTTGCTTTGCTGCCTTCACTTTTCTGCAAGAGAATGCCTTAGCTTATCTTGCTTATCTTGCTTTTCCAATTAAATTTTTGCCATTTTCTTTCTCTTTTTAGCCAGACAGAAATAGAAAAAACACATGGAGTGGTGAAAAGAAAGAGTAATAGTATCCTCTGTGAAAACTGCTAGCAAAGAATCCTCACTCAATTTTAGAATGACCCAAGAATGTTAAGGAGCCACAAAGCACCAAATTCCTTGCTTTTCTATCATTCAGCTTATTTTATAGGCAATAGCATAAAATACAGCTGATTTATCCCTGTTCTTAAATACCCAAATAACGATGTCAATTAATTTCTCCAAGGGTTTTCACTGAACAGTAGAGCATTTCACTGCTTATCGTATGATCAGTTTTCTAAATTGTATTTTACATTTTTAAGTACAGAATAAAATTCTCTGCTAATCTAATTACCAGTGATCTCTTATATTGTCATACTTGAAATTAATTGAGAACGTGTAGTTGGGATTATTAATGCCTCTTGTCTCCTTGAATGAAGTAGAAGGTAGAGGCACAAGCTTATCCATTGGGTCTCCATAGAAGCGTCTGGACTTCACAGTTGGATTGGGTTCTAGGTCCAGGGATGTCCCCTCAAATCCATCAGGTCTCACTATTTCTGTTTTGCTAAAAATGTGAATATCTCAATTCCTGTAGAGAAGTCCCAATGTCAGCAGTGTGTTGCAAAAGACCATACGTCTAATAGCCAAGTAGGATGTCAAAGGGGGTTAAACAGGGTGATTTTCTGCCTGCAATAATACCACTGAGTAAAGCAGAGAAAAACTAAACACATGCTGACTCTCCACACAGAACAGATTCACTGTGCACCAGAGCATAGAGGGAAGTAAAATGAGACCTTTTTACGTGAATACTCAATAAAATAATGAAGTCACTGAGGTAAGTTTTTTGAGGACACAGGTTAAAATACACAAGAGTGAAAACCCACTTAAAGAAACACCTGAGAAATACATTTTGCATTCCAAACTGATATAAATTTCACATACCGGCAGGGAACTTCAGTGAATATTAGTCTTGTGCAACATGCTTATGTGTGTAAAATAGGTTTCTACTGTACTTTGGCTTTAAAAACATTATTCATTTTCCCAGTACAAAGCCTCAGCAGGCATGCACTTGGCTAGCTAGTGAAGAACTCTGCCCCAGTTTTCCATAATGCATTCATGAAGGGATTTGTAACAACCGGTGGTTACTGCAGCAGAAAGACTAAAATGTTGTACTGTTGCACTTTTGAAACAAACACAAAAGTTCATTTGCTACAGCTCTTACAGGCTAATGATGTGCTATAACCAGTGGCATATTGCTAGCAACATATAATCCATGCTCAAAGCAGCCATTCATTAAGACTTATAATTTCTTTTCTATATACTCCGCTCCTCAGGTTGAAACTATGGATTTCAGAAGGCCCTATTGGCGACTCAGCCTAACTGTGGTAAGTACCTGCTTCCTGCAGGGCTCAGTATACTGAGAGCTTTACAGAGTCCCCAGCACATATACCTCTCAGCTCCCTGCATCTCTCTTTTGCACAGAACAGCTGCTGTCTGAGCATCTATGAAGAGGCCATGAAGGTCAAAGGGCTCCTCAGCATATCAATAAAATGTAAAGGCTGGGGCTGCATCAAACAATCCTGGAGAGATAGCACCAAAATCCAGTCAACTGGAGGGCTGGGCTGGAGTAATGTAACTGCTAAGCAAGAATAATTAGGTAATGGAATACAAGTTGGGGCTAGTTTAAAGTGAAGAATGGCGCCTCCAAATAAACCTGGTTTATCAGAATTGGTCTCCTCCTCAGCCCTCCATTTTTAGTTCCTCACTACTGAGAGCTTACTTCTCTCTCTCTTCTGTTTTATTCCCAGCAGCTGGCAAGCCTCCTTTCCTTAGTTTCATGCTACTCTATTTTCTTCCTAGATTTTTTTCTCCTTCCAAAGCTCTCTATATTAAAAAGTTGGAAGAAAACGTTATCATACAGAATTGATTTATGTGCATCTCTCTTCACACAGACTAGATCTCCCTTCGCACCTGACTTCATAAAGAATAGAGCTCAGATACCAGCTGAGATGGTGCAATACTCAGTTACAGAAGAACATCTTAACAGTTACAGCATTGACAAGTTGCATTATTGCAAATTCAGGTTGGTAAAATGCAAAGGGAGATAGATGACCACTCTTCTGGAACATCTAACCATGTCCACCAGCAAAAGAGCCAGTTCAATGTCCACCCTGGGAAGAGTCTGGCTACTGCTCAGAAGTTCAGTCTGGGTACTGAGATGTCAGTCAGCATCCCCATATGAAAAGCTATGATCAAGTATGGTTACAACGACAGGATTTAATTCTCAGTATCAGGAGGAAGGCATTACAGTGGATTGAATAAACTTTATTCCTAAAAGGGAAACTAACAATAAGCATTGGCCGACAACTGTGGGATAAATATGTAATGTTATAATGAATAACTTTGTAATGACAGTTTTACAGTGTTCACCCTGAAAGATGCAAATTCAGACATTTTTTTGCATTTACCAGATTGGATTTAATTTATAATGACTATGTTTGTATTTGATTCCAGCTCTTGCAAATACTGGATAACAGCCTTCATCTGTGCTGTTTGCTGAAATTGACCCATTCCACCCTTCTAGAGAACCCAATATTGAGTTGAAGAATAAAAAAAAACTGAAAGTGGCAAAAGATTTGAAAACTTCCGGGTGTGATCACATTAACATTGGCCTTAGCGCAGACAGCTTCTCTGGAAACTTGAAATATGTGCATATCTCTGGAGAAATAAGGCTTGAATTAGAAGGAAAGCACCTGTGAGGAAAGGATTTTGCTCTTGAATCTCTAAGAGGAATTTTTTCCCCTGGAAATGAAACAAAACATCTGCTGCAGGCCGCATGATGCAGCTATGGCAGAAGTCAAGCTTCTTAATGTTCAAGTCTTAGCAGCTCATACCTTCCTCATGAGTCAGTTTCACATTAACCCTTTCATACCCTACAATTAATACACAAAATATAGTTCAAAAGGGCTTATGTGTTATTTGCTTCCACAACCCTGTTGTTTCTGCACAGCCTGTGTGCAGATCTGATTGTTACAGCAGGATGAGAATATGAGAGTCATGTATTGGAATAATACCACGTATGATGTGCTCAACTCTCAGCCATCTAATTTATGAAGCAGAAGCATTAGGCACAAGGGTGGGGGTTTGGGAGAACTAGGGGAGCAGTTCAATCCAGGAGCCTTAGCTGGGCCTCTTAAACTGCTGTTACGACAATAAATCCTAAAAATAGCAAAAATGAACCAGTAGGGAAAGCGTTATTATCCTTTTTCTCTGCAGACCAAGGAAGTTATTAATCTGATTTGCAGTCAGATCTCAAGTGGAGCTGGACAGCTGCCTGGATTGAAAAGTATTCGCCAAGCACATGCAGTGAGGTACAAGGGGCCCGGGAAACCTGGAGACTAGACAGTGCACACCCTGTGGAGGCTTAAGGCTATAACAGGAGAGACATTTAAAAATCACCTACCTTACACAGATGTCCAGCCTGTACAGGCACTTCTCTGTCCTGAGTCACTGAGTCTTTAGTGTTTTGGTTTTTTTTTTCATTTCTGATAACAAATTAATTTAAAAGTGATAACAGGGCAGCATGAAGTCCTTATGCAAAGCTAAGCAAAGAGTGGTAAACCAGATGAAAATGTTTCTGGAGAAAGACAGTTTGCAAAAGTCTGATTACACATTTCTAAATGATTTTCTGCTTTTTTAATTATGCATTTCTCTTCCTCACTTAGTGGGTCTGAACTCTGCTAAATGAAATCCAAAATTTTCCTTCCCAAATGGTAAATTGAACCCCCACAGACTGAAGCTCAGCAAAAAATGTAAAAACCTACAATTGGATTTTAGTTCCCTAAGATTGCTCCTTACCTTTTATAACTCCTACAAAAATAGCTGTGATATTGTAAATATGATAAATCACTCTATGTGAACTGAATAAATTGATTAGGAAAAATATAGTCCTGTGGGCTGGACTAGATTGGCTTAATAAGGATTCAACAACGAAGTACTTGCACAGTGGGATGAAAAAGAATGAAGAAATAAATATATAGAGGAATATATGTTTGTTTGTGACACAGCTGATGGGCTGCTGGCCAGGGCAGGCTGAAAAAGACTGCAGGAGTTTTGGATACAGTGAGAACCTATTACCGATGGCTGGCATGGAACAAAATTCAAAGGAAGATATCCACAGACTGTGGTGCCTGGAACAATATAGCTGTGGTTCAAGGGTTTCTCTTTTATGGCCTGATTACAAATGCAATATAATTAACTGCACCATATACTTGCACAGTTCCTTTAATCCAATGATTTCAAAGAACTTCACGGAGAATAATTAAATAAGGAAAGATATTTGACCTGGAAGGAAAACTTGGATATGGACATCCCAGCTTCCCACCCTTTCCTGTTTTCTTTGTTGAAGGCATATCTATTTACTGGATTGTGGATAGTAAAGCTTGAAGGCAAAGCTAGTTAATAGTAAGAAGATGTTTGTGTAAAGTAAAAGGAGCATGTACATTTGACTGTTAGTCAGAAAGATAGATGCCAAGCAAGAATGAAGAATCGGGTAAGCAAAAAAAAGGAGGATAGAGGCTGAAAAGGAGCAAAACAAGTTCATATTAGTAAAAGAACTAAGGGAAAAGAACTAAGGTCCCTTTGAGAGGATGCTACAAAAACTGCTGCACATTAGGGTAGGTTTTGTATTATTCTTTGTCCACAGTAGTTCAGCAGAAGGCCTGTTCCCTTTAACAGTAAAGATGATTGGTCATTCTTCCTTCTAAATAAGAGTTTAGACATAACTCTAGCCAGAGCAAAAATCTACAGCTTCAGGGAGAAAAAGGAAAATTCTAAAGTCCTTTCCCTACTATTCATTTTCTATGACTTTCTCAGCAGCAAGCAAAGGACTATACATGGTGTGATAGATTAATTAGCTCCCAGTTGATCTGCAGTTCCCCAGCCATGTAAAGCATTATGTTGAAGTGCCCAGTCATTCTGGCAGCCCAAGCAAGCAAAAAAGGGAATGACTGAACACCTTCCACATTTTAGACAGAAATAAATAAGGATGAAGCAAGAGTGCTCTAATAAATGAGGAGGGAATTTAAAGTAGCAGAGTAGTAGTTGAGAAACGGAAGTACATTTTAAAATATGTGGTCCGTTGTCACCAGATAAGAGAAAATCCTAGAGCTGTGGATGATTTAGATTTTATGCAGGAGTAGCTACTGCTATTGCTGCAGAACAGATGAAGAAACTGTCAAAAGCTCTGTGCAGTTGCTAATTGACTGATCTGATGAGACAGGCCACAGGTCAGTGAGGTCTCTGTGTCATCTAAAATCCAGCAAAAATAAGGACAGTAGCCTTTTACAGAAATGAACTTTCCAGGATTGCAGGCTGCATGGCTTCTTCAGCAAACTGTCCCAGTGAATCAAAGCAAAGCTTGAGCAGCATAAACCCGACTTTAATACAGTTAAAAATATGGAATAAATATCAGGATAAAGGTACTACTGAAAACCTAGAGGAGTGCAAACTTGCAAGCTGTAGACAAATACTATGTCATTACTTTAAAAAATAAAAATAGAATGGTAAAAATGAAGCCTAATTTGTAGCACCAGGATGTTAGGAAATCACTGAGTAAAATGTCTCAGGGAATTCAAACAAAAAAGCAAAGCCCACCATGGAGACAGCTGAGCTGCAAAGAGCAGGGACACACATGCTTCTGCCTGGAGCTAAGTGTTGTCCTGCAAGAGCTAAAGACCCCTGGAGAATGTACTGTCTGTGGAAGGAAAAGGAAAGTCACTTCTCAGAGATGGGCAGTAATGCTCCAGTCATGAATGCTCACAACGGGCTCGGAGATCATTGGTAAAAGGAGTGATGTGATATACATATGAAGTGTTTTTATTATTTTTGTTACACAGATTTATTAAATTTAATGAGAACATTGAGAGATTCCATTAATCCTAACGGTAACATCAGTGTCTCTCGACATTTTCTTGATTAAGAAATTGAAAATATAACAGCTCTGAGTGCCTTGCATTTTTACACTGTGAGATTGTAAAGTGCACTCTACATGTAACTGCATTTAGTCGTTACACCTGAACTCTATTTTGGCATGTCATCTATCTGCTCAGCCTCTTTAATAGCATAAGAATATGATCCTACGTAAAATCCACAAATAAATTTTTCCTGCAACACTTTACAATAAGTGAACATTAATTTATGCTAAAGTACAATGGAGCTTCCATAGAATTACACATTACATGTACACTAGTATCCGGGGAGCAGCTTGATTAATATGATTATCACAATGAATAGTTCAGGAATTAGTGTAATGTGCTTCTAACTAGAGCAGAGAAGGGTTTAAATTTTACTTTTGTAAGACATCTTCCTAATTTTCCTACACAAAGTCTTGCAGATTGAAAGAGTGAATGTGACAGTCAGTTGAATAAGGCATTTTAGAAGGCAAGTTATTGGATTTTCATTTGTTACTAGGCCTTCCTTTTTTTAAGCCTTTCTGTGAATACATGCATGTCTTGTATATACATTTTTTCCTGTAATTTGAAATAGATTTAACAATAAAGTTTGTATTTAGTTATAGTGAATTTTAAAAAGCTTCTCCATTACACTTGCAAATAGTGATGACTTCCTTCCCTGTTATTAAAAAGTTATAAAAACTAAAAAATACATAAAATGTGTTGCATAACAAACAAAAATTGATCATAACTAACAACTAGAAAAAAAATCTTAATAACCAACCAGCAGCATTACATCCAGTAAAATACACAATTACTTGTATTATTTATTATTCAATCCTTCTGTTTCAGTGGGATCTACAGAGCTCAGTTTGATCAGGTAGAATACACTTACTTATATTTTCAAACTAAGTAGATGAGCTCCATAAAAATTTAGCAGAAAGGAATACAAATGGAAAGAAATTTTGAAATAATTAATTGTTTAATGGACAAACAGCTTCTCTTAATATGTCAACAAACTAGCAAAATTATAAGAATTTAGAGAAAACAAGGATACATGGCTTCAGTGTACAAAGATATTGGCTCTGAGATGTTTCAGATACACATAATGAAAGAGCAAAGGATGGAGTGAAAATTGTAGGTCTTACAAGTTCTTGTTTCCTCTTTTTTTTTTTTTTTTTACAATGATGAAATTTTGCAGAATATTATTAGCTCATTTCATTTTCATTGCTTTTGAAGGATAGCTTTTGAGCAGTCTGGAGCTTTGGTAACACCTATGATAACCACAATAGAGAGTGCAACTCCTCCCATCTCTGATAAATGACATAAATACAGACTTAAATAATTTTTAAATTGTGACTTTGGGGACATTATTGATCGTACTCAATCTCATTAACCCCCATCTACTTAAAATTAATGGCTCACAATTTTTTTCAGGCATAACTGGCATTTATTAGTGAATTTAATAGAAATAACACTTATAAATACAGGGTTTATAAACAGGGTTTATAAGTATAACTTGCTCACTACAAACATATTCACTGCTGACACAGACCACATTGACTACTTGGGCATATGTCAGTCATGTACACTCACACTTTCTAAACAGCATCCAAAAAGGAGCCCTCACAGCTTCTTGCTGCAACACAGACTCATAAATTAAGCTATAAAAATAAGTTGTAATATTTCACAGGTCTTAGAAGTGTAATATGATGGCAATCAGCCTTCTACTTACCACTTCAGGGCTTACTTAGTTCACCTTGAACCTAGTTTTGTATCTAACCAAAAGGTCTTTGTACAGATCTTACTGCATGTAGAAGAAAGGATGGACATGTGGGTATAATTCCTGCAGAAGTGGCCAGCTGTCCTGATTCCCTTTCTGTTTGCAAGCCACATACTTTAAATGAAACTTTGCTGTCCTGAACTGCAATATCTCAGTTACCAGTTTGTGTTTCCAACTCTGAGGATCAGTGGAGTGAAATGCCACAAAGGTAAGGCATTGCAGCGTCTCTCCTATAAGGAAAGGCCAAGAAAACTGGGACTATCCAGAAAATCACACATCGAAACACAAGAGGTGTTGTCTGAGCATCAGGGAACATTTTTTTTTTACTGTAAAGGTGACTGAGCACTCACACACATTGCCCAGAAAAGTTGAGAAGTCTCCATCCTTTGAGATATTTAAAAGATACCTGGACGTGGTTCTGGGCCACCATCTGTAGGTAGCTCTGCTTAAGCAGAGACTTGGGCAAAATGACTACCAGAGATCCCTTCCAATCTCAATTAGGTTGCAATTCTGTGATTTTTGTGATCTGCAAGGTACAACAGGCATGTAGAGAACATAAACAGAATGAGAAAAACAGTTAGGCACTAAGATAAAGGACAGTGAGGCACTGGAATTGCTGGAGACCAGCACTCTAGAGGTGTGTTCAGACCATTGGGCAATATGAACATTTTTTTATTGATATGTCGGCAAAGTAGGAGTGAGGAAAGACTTGGAAGACTGCATTATTGAGACTAGGAGTAGCAAATACAAAAACAGTATTCAAATGCTGTCAAAGTTTATGGTCATAAAATTCAGAGCCTGCAAATGAAATGTACAGAAAGTATACAAGCTGAGCTTCTTTGACTTTTTTTTTTCTTTTTTCTTCTTAAGTGGTGTCTATAGTTATTTGCTTTTACACAGACTGGAGAAATGTCTTAACATAGATGTCATTTGTCTTTATATTTCAATGACTACCGAATAAAGTAAGTTTCTTAAACTATTGCAACGAGTAGTGATAAGTTCCTTTATCACTACATGCTTTAAAAATCTTGCCAAAATTAACAATAGATTTTTAAAGCAGTTATGTGTCCTAAGAACCAACATGATACAAAATCGTAACAGTACCTTCTTCCTAAAGGAGTCCTTTCACCATGTCCATTGTAAATTGAGTAAGCAAAGACTAAATTAGCTCGTAAGTGCTCTAGATATAATTTTATGTGGCAGCAAGCTGTAAAACTGAAAACAGAATAAATTAAAATTGTCAGGAGACATACCATGACTACTAGGTTTTTTCAGCTTATTTTCCAAAGCAGAAGTATTTCAAAATTTTAGACTGCTATTGGAAAAAGTACTAGAAAATATGATGTAATAAGCAACTTCATCTTCACAGTGAAAAAAGGAGACAAATTTAATGTATTTTACTGATCTCCAGTTTCTCCAATGTCATATTTTGCTTGCATTAAGTTTTTGGTGGGGGTAGAAAAGGACATTTACTCAGTTCGTGGAATGTCTTCAACTCAGCAAACTTTAGATAAAGCTTCTAAACACTGGAGATGTCAGTGGGAAATTAGTTCACACTGTTAGGGCACTTGCATTATCCACCACAGAAAAAAATAAAAGAATCTTTCCTGTCCATCAGAGCAATACAGACCCGTGCTTTATCAGGGCAGTGAAGTTTGCTGACCAACACCTTTTCTACCAAATATGAATATTCAGTCTTAACATACATGTTACAAAACCTCAACAGAGGGGCCATGGGTGATCTCGTCAGTGGGCTGGCTGTCTCAAGCAGCCTCTGGTAGCCCCAGGACCAGCCTGCTCCTTTTGTTGAGACTCTGGGTGTGGCAACTCCACTGCTCACATCAGTGAGAAGCAGAATTCCCATTTACTGCACCATGGCTTGAATAGTCTGTCTGTGTCAGGATTTTATGAATAATTTTATTAAAACTGTTTAAAAATCCTTGAAATTAGATAGCTCAGTGATGTGAAATGTTCTATGCAGAACAACAGACTGTGCAACATCTGAGGTTTTTTTCAGTTTTTACTTCTGTAAAAATGGATTCTGGGAAGAGAATAAGGTTTTTTTAAGAAGGAAAACAATTCTTAGTGTTTTTAGGAAAGGTTTGTCCTTTGGTAAAGCCATTGTGCTGTATTTATGCAGCAAATGATGTATTAATGGGTTTTCATGTACCTTCCCTGATAGATGGGCAGTTTTGTTCATAAGAGTGAATGACTAGAAACATACTAAAGAGGTACCTAGAAACAAAAGCCTGAAGCTGAGAATACAGGTTATCTTCCCAAAGCAGGATTGTTAGCTAGGGAATGATTGTACAGTTCCGAATGTAAAAAATATGATCTACTGCCACCTCCCTCTTGTTGACTGCTATTTATAGTGACAATTGGATGGCAGATAGCTATTTAGCAGTTTGATGTCATAATTTGTATTCCAAGTGAAGTAGATAGCTTTTTGAATGTGAATAAATACAAATGCTGATTCCCATTTATCAACACGTATACATTCATTATCTCCCACGTTTACCAGAAAGCATGCATGCTAGGATCACTGCCACAGTAGTAATTACTAATATACAGCAGGCTCTGAAAGATCTAAAAAGTTTGCTAGTTACCATGAGAAATATTGCCCCCAGGAAATGTATGATTCAAAACCAGTTTGTATAGGGTGAATGCCTACCCATAACCATGCATAATTCAAGTAATTCATGAACCATAAGAGCCTCACTTGTTACTCCTGAGACAACCAACAAATGTCATGGTATGAATAATAGAAGAACACATATTTGTATAGCATGTTGAATTATCTACTGTAACTTCTCAACTCTTTGCAGATACTGGAAATTATCTCTGTGTTAACAGATACTAAATAAGCAAAATATTTACCTGATGGGCTTTAAAATTCTGAAACCCCTAATAATGAGTGGTCTCTGTTGTTTTGCCTTGCATATGGGGGCACATCAAGTGCTGTGTAACGACAAATGTTCATTTTACAACTTTTAACTCAGAGTCCAGTGCTCTGTTTCTTTTTCAGTGGGGTATTTTAACTTTGGAACTCTACATGTAAGTGAAATTCAGCTGACATCATTTTGATGCAGTCACTATCGTTTAACTGCCTAACTAACTAAGCTGGTGGAAAGGAATGTCTAATTTGTCAGAGCATCTACCTAGAGTATAACAAGATTCTGTTAAGTGCTCATCTGCGCTCTATGGTTTTGATCATTTATGTTGTCCTAGCTGGGTTTCATCTGCAACACTTCAGATTTCTCAGTATAGACATCACTATCCACGTAGTTGTCTAGACTATTTTTGTACTCGATGGAAGAAACAGGCACTCCACAGCTAGCAAAAATAGTGAAAAACCCCAAAGTATTCATTTTGAAACTAGGTGACTAACATAGGACAGATTAATTTCTCTCCAGATATGTCTGTTCCTTTCACTTATTAGAAAGAGTCTAGAAATAGGTCACCTTAGATGCAGACATCAAATTTCAAATGTACAAATTCAAGGGAGCTGAATCATACCTATATTGTAAGCAGAACAACTATTCCAAGTGTACTATCCTGAATTTGGACTTGTGTGGACTTAAGATCAGAACTTCACTTTCTTTTATTTGGACTGTTGTCATGGGTTTATGTGGCACTGTTTCTGGTAATGGGGAAGGGGCTGGAAAGATTACTCCTGTAAGAAGTTGCTCAAAACTTTCTCCAGCGCTAAGTCAGATCGACCTCTGGGGCTGAGCCAATTGTGTGCCACCACAGTCTCTTTTTAAGAAGAAGAGGGAAGGAGAGGGCTACTCTTTCTAGGAAGTGGTGGAAGGAGTTGGATGAGAGAGAAGTGACCACTTGAACCCCAAGGTCAGTGAGGGAAGAGAGGAGGAGGTGTGCTGAGTTTTCCCCCTTCCCATCCCATGATGGCAGCTGTCCTCCTGACACTCATGGAAGGTAATGGTGGAGCTGAGATCTGCTGGCAGCCCGTAGAGGAGCCCGTGGCAGAAGCAGTGAGAGTGTCCAGAGGAGTTAAAGCTCTGTGGGAAGGCAACATTGCAGCAGAATGTGCCTGGAGTTGTGCGTCTACAGAGGGGTTCCATGTTGGAGGAGTTTTCCAGATGTTGCAGCCCATGGGAAGGACCCAGCATTGTAGAGGTGTGTTGAGGACTATATCCCATGGGAGGGACCCTGCATTGGAGCAGAAGAACATGGGGAGTCCTCCTCTGAGAAGGAGAAGGAAGCAGCAGAGCCTGTGATGGACCGACCGCAACCTCCGTTCCCTTCCCCCCTGCATCTCTGAGATACTGGGAGAAGGGAGCTGATTCCAGGAAGAAGGGAAGAGTGGAAGAAGGAGATCTTAAATTGTTGGTTGCATTTTTATTATCATCCTGCTTTCTATCTGTTCTATTTCTAGCTACTGTAGGTTAAATTGTTCTTGTTTTCTTTCCTAAGCTGAATTGTTGAGTCTATTTTGCCTGCAACCATAGCTGTTGAGCAAGCCTTCCATACTCTTGTCTCAATCCAAAGGGCCCTTTAATATCTTTTCTCCTACTATCTGACTGGAGATTCTGCCATCCTAGACAATGTGGGAGTGTGTGAGGAGTGAGTGATTAGCTGTGTGGTGTTTCTTTTTTACCAGACACGAGTCAGATTCTAATTACTCTTCTAAATTATATGAGTATGAAAAAATATATGACAAAGTCTTTTCAGAATTCAGGTCTGCAGTGGCCCAAACTCAATTGTGGATTATGAAAGTGTTAATTTTCTGCTTAAAAAAATAAAAATCAAGCCAAAACTCTAACTTATTTTTCTTGTTTCAGATTTTTGGAAATCACAAAAAGATATTTTGTCTTCAATTATTGTGTCTTTTCAAATAAAAATATTGTTCTAAAAGGATGTATTTTCCAAAAATGTAGCTAATCTATTCTTTTCCTTGTGTGAGCCATTGGGTGTTTTGAACTTATAATAGTATAGATTTTTGTCTGAAAATCAATGGATAATCTTCAGTTTTGAAGAAACTTGTATATTTGCTGCTTATTAATGCACATAAGCTTGCCATTTGGCCAGATATTTCCTAGCACATCTGGATTTTTCTCAGTAAATGCCAGGTGAGGTTGACATGATATAGAGGTGTTTTACTGTTGTTGCATTTGTGTTTTATAAACAGATAAATAAACATATACAAACAGCCTGCCTGTGAACGCAAATGAACTCTATTTCCTTGACATTTTTCAGCTTTCTAAAAATAATCTCAAGTTTAAAAAAAAATGATCTAAAGTAGCCTAGCAGTATCCAGTCTGTTCAAATGTGCAGAAAAATTGCAGTATGGCAAGTCTCAGGCACAGAAGTTGTACAGTGTAGAGTGGTGCATCTGATAGGGATTTTGACCAGTTGGACTTGCGAAGGCCAGTACAAGGCTTGTTCAGTGACATGAAAGAGAAAACCGCTACACTTTAAGAAGTAAAGAACAGCATTATCTACAGTTATCAAGGTCATAGATGGAGGAAAATTTTACCCAACCCTGCAGCAGATGAAAGCTTTTAAGGCACTTCCCTGCCTACGTGCAGCACAATGTTTTTGCTTTGCCTCTTTCCAGACTGGGTGCATAGGAGCTGGGCTTGCTGGCAGATGGGCAGTGGATGCAAGGCCAGTGCCAGAGACACATTCCTTGGCAGTAGAAGCAAGCTGTACTGCAAAGTATCAGCATCTTCCCTGTGCCCAAACAGCCTAGGGTGAGTCCTAGATTCAGGCCTATAACATCTGCTTGATTGTAAGAGAAACGTTGTGGTCTCTAGACTAACAAATTGCTCTTGGTGTCTAACCACATGTTGTATTGTTCATTTTAAATTTGCTATTTTTTATTTTGCTGACCAGGGTTGTGAAGACCAAATTATTTTCCACATGCCTTATGTATACATGAACACAGTCATCTAGTGTGTCTCAGCCCTCTCTAAGAAAAGCCAAGTCCATATTTTCATATAGACCATGTTTCTAGATCTTTCATGATTTCTTCCTTCCTCTCTGTCTTGGTTTCCCGCTTTTCCTAGGAAGTGATATCACAAACTAGGCATGGATTTCATCTGTGACAAGTCAAAGGATGACTCTGTATTTTGTATATATGGCACTCCTATTTATTGGCTTCAACATGAAACTTCCTTTATTCCAACTGTAGCTATTGATTATTTTACTCATGTAGAGTTTGTATTCCATCAGGTTATTTTTTTGCCAAGTTACTTGCCTATCAAATCAGTATTTCTCTTGTAATTGTGTTCTGTTGATTATGCCTACTTAAGTGGAATATTTCACACTCATCTCTGCTGAAACATTTCTGATTGTATTTCAAACCATTTATATAATGACAAGATCTCTTTGATTCCCAATTCCATACACTGAGATGTGTATTACCTTTCATGTTGTCTGAGAGTTTAATAACATATTTTGTTTTTCAAACAGTAAATGAAAACATTCTTCAGTATCAGAGGTAGGACAGGTTTACATAGAACCTTACTTGATACACATTTCATGACAAAGCATGGACACTTTATTGCATTAAAGCTTTCAAATTATTGCTCTAAGCTTTCAAAATATTGTTCACAGTACTTTCAACTAGATCTTTCATTTCCAGATTTCTTTAAAAGAATGTTTTCAGATGTTTCCCTTGTTCACAGGTTACATTGGCTATAGGAGGCAACCTGATAAAACAGATTCTGAAACTGCAAATAAATGTTTATTAGAGTAATTTCTGTATGGTTTCTCTTGACTCTGCAGATTCTTTTAATAAGTTTCTCTTCTTCTTAAATACAGGGTGCTTGAACTTTACTGCTTCCATGTATGCTGAATAAATGGCAGGAAATTTGCATTTTGGCAAGGATTTGTTTACATTATACCCATATGAACAGTGGATATGTAAAAGCAGAATTCCAAACAGGGCATAACCAAGAAATCATCCCTCTGCTGAGGTTGGAGATGTATTGCTTTCCTTTTCAGCTGCAGTTAGTTAGATCTTCATTATGTTGTTTTCTTCTGATGAAACCCTATTTTGTTACTTGAGTAACAAGTAAATCTGTGGGGACAAGAACCAGCTTGGTTTCAGGATGGTTGTGCAGTGCTTAGCAGAGAGGTAGCCAGCATTGACTAAGGTGTGTAAATACTATTTGAATGATGAATTGATAATAATCAGCCATACTGTATAATTTCTAATGTTTTTCCAGATTTTATTAAGTGGAAGATGTATCATGACATCCATAGTTTTTTTCTTAAGATATTTGTTAAGTAATCAGATCTTGTCTGAAAGATTTCCTTTATATTTAATGTGCACAAAGGTTGCTCCTGTGGAGCATGTAGCTTACAGGACTGTGGCCAAGAAAATATTTGTTTGTTGGTCAATATTTGATCTTTGTAAAATCATTCTGCTTGGAACTCGTATTTCTTATACCTTTTACTTGTCTCCTTTCTCATTATCTAACTTTTCATATTTACTACTTAATTTTAAGAGGAAAAAAAATCATTTTGATGGACTTATGTAAATAAAGATTTCAAAATATTCTTCTGGGAAATAGTTTTCATTTTCTTAGAAAAGCAGTAACTATAGAAGAAAATTAACAGCAACCACTGCTTAGTTTATTTCATGAGACAGTGCTTCTAAATGTTAGTTTGGAAATTGCATGTCTCTGCTTTATTTTGGATAAGCTAATTAACTGTAAAAATAGTCTCTGTAAGATGCAAAACATGGGAGAAAAGATGGTAAAAGCCAAAAGGTTGACTGCAGCAAGAGTTTTGTTGAATTAAATTAAACTCCAGCACAGAATAAACTCTATGGAATGCAGGAGGACAGTCTAATTTAGAAGGGTGTGTCTAGCTGTACTGTTTCTACTGTGATCTACTTTTGGCCTAATTTTCTGTGACAGTGTATTTAATAACAGTGATCTCTTACTGAGAATACCTTCTGCCTGGTCTGTCACTGTAGAAATTTCAGCTCTGTAATCAGCATATCTTTGTCAGTCCAACACTTAAATTTCCTTCAGGGAATTAAGAACCCTTAACAGTTAATCATACATCTTCAGATGAAGAAATTTTATGCTGTTATTAAAGCATCTCAAAACCAAGCCATTCTCAATTTGTTGCTCTTCTACTTTTTAGCTACCTATTAAAAAATTAGGAATTTGTAAAATAAGAAGACTGCCTTGTAAGACCGATTATTTTAAATCCTATAAAAGACTCTCAAGGGCAGATCAAGAGTTTCACAACAATGTGGATTAATGTGATCTTTCTTTTGGCATGCTAAAAATAGGTAGGCACTGCTGTTTGACAGGCATTTTAAGGAGAATGTACATACTTCATTTATGAACATTTATCATTAAGTGATTTTATATTTAAAGCATTACCTAATGGAGCTGCATGGAGTCAAGAGCCAACATGCAGGAGTACTTCAGTTCTACTTGGTTTCCAAAGCAGCAGTTCTATTTAAATGTGTACATGCCTTCTTTGACCTGACATATTAGAGGTTCTGAATTTAATTTAGTTTAAATGTGCAATTTTCTCTTTTTTTCTTCCACTGCAATTATGCAGCATATGAAGTATATAGAGTAAGTCCATGAGTATGCTGTGTTTGAAGAGCCCAGCAGACATGCTGAAGGATTATTTTTCTCTCTCCTCACCATTATGCAAATAATTGTAGGATTAAAAATCAAAAGAATCTATAATAACATCTGAAGGGCTTGAGTCTTGGTCTTTTAGGTTTCCTATAGACCCAGCAGGATAAAAACAATGCTTGAATTAAGTCAGATTCCTTAAGGACTTCTGTATGCTGTATCCCATACAGCACTTAATGTGTCAACAGCATATAACCATTTTTGCCACTAGAGCCATAACGTGAACAACTCCCAGGCTGCAGCAGAAGTGCAAGGTATCCTATCTCTTGCTGTATGAGCATCCTTTTTAAAAGAGATGACAAAACAGGAGTCCCAATGGGAGAATCTCTTTTCCTCTGAGGGTGTCTGAGATGTTCCACTCCCTCCCTCTAGCCCTTTGCACTCTTCCAGCCTGATGTTTTATCCCCCAGCAGCTTGTGGTTGCTCTCGTCAAGAGCTGTAAGAAGCTGAAGAAGTTGGCCTTGGGCATGTATCTCAGCAGCAGATGTGTATCTCCTGTTCCTGGAGAAGGCAAAGGTCCATATTTGCAATCAAGGGTGAAGAGCAATCTCTATCTGCAACAGCAAGTACTCCAGTGTAACAAGTAGTGGGAGCAAGTTTCCTCTTCAATGCTGTCCTGTGCAGGCACCTAATTTGACAGCACTGCTGAAGCTAACCTGTTGTCCATATCTTTATGGTTAAAAACTGTTGTCACATCCTTAACTGAGAAACATAGATTGCTCAACTTCTGTATTTTCGTTTTTCATCTCCTGTGGCCAAGGAAAGGCCATAACAAACCATGCCTTGGCCTAGACTGGAGAAAACAGATTTCCTCACAACAACAAATAGTTTGTCAAGGAGGATTTCAGTTCCCACACTCTGAAGGTTTGTGTTTTTGTTGTTGTCTAGAGCAAAACTGTACAATGACTGATTCCCCAGAAGGCTGTGCAGCCATTCAGCAGGATCTTGACCAGCTTGAGAGTTGGGCAGAGAGGAACCTTATGAGATTCAACAAGGACAAGTGCAGAGTCCTCATGCGTCAGTACAGGCTGGGGGTGGAACTGCTGAAGAGCAGCTCTGCAGAGAGAGACCTGGGAGTTCTGATTGATAATAAGCTAAACATGAGCCTGGAACATGAGGACTGGAACATCTTCCTTACAAGGAAAGGCTGTGGGAACTGAGGCTGTTTAGTCTAGAGAAGAGGAGCCTGAAGGAAGACCTTATTAACATTTACAAATATCTAAAAGGTGGATGTCAGGAGGTTAGGGCATCTTTTTTTTCTGTGGTCTCTGGCAATAGGACATGGGGTAATGGGATAAAGCTGCAACACAAAAAGTTCCATTTAAATATAAGAAAAAAATACTTTACTGTGAGGGTAACAGAGCAGTGGCACAGACTGCCCAGAGGGGTTGTGGAGTCTCCTTCCTTGGAGGTCTTCAAGACCCACCTGGACATGTTCCTATGTGACCTGATCTAGGTGAATCCGCTTCTGCAGGAAGGTTGGACTAGATGATCTCTACAGGTCCCTTCCAACCCCTACCATTCTATGATTCTATGATTATCCATCCTCATGTTAGTTCTATCCACCACCTATCACTGTTCACTGCTACAAAAGACTATGCAGAGGTAGAAAACCAAAGTGACAGCAACCTTTCAAATGAAGATATCAGGCAGAAAACACAGAGGATCCCAAAGAAGGGTTCTAATTTTAACCGGATTCATTATGCTGGTACATTTCAAATAATAGTGTTTGGGAGAGGTTGAAGTTATACACAATTAATTATTTAACATTCTTGAGCCACTCATTAATTTAAGCCAGATACATGAATACTATATGCATCTTCTTATGAAACATGAATCTTGCTGAAATTATCTCTTTACTACTCTCACTAAGAAGTATATGCACGTAGTTCAGAAAAGAGAATACACGTAGACAATAAGAAAGGAGAAGAAATTATTGAGGGGTACTTTTTCATTGCTTTGTTCTTGATGTAAATGTCTCAAGCCAAGACATGGGATAAATTTGACAATCCCTGCAACATATCTGTCCCAGTATAAAATAATCAAGGTGAGTTAAAAGGTGCATGCATTTAACTTTAGCATCATTATTTACTAACAAGTTTCACTCTATCTCAGTCTTTTAAATATCTTTTTAAAAATGGAGTACAATGACTTCTGTCTGGATAAAAAGAACCTGATCAGTTTGAGCTGTTACCACTTATCTCTCAACTGAGAATTTGTTATCTTTTCCACACTTAATGCTGGCTTTGCAACGACAGTCATAGCACGCATTAAATTAATTTAGTGATACATCTGTATGACTGGAATAATAGCAATTGTCTCCCTTGTCCACGTTGCCCCTATACCCTAACATTAACTGTCATATCTTTATTCACTCTTTTCTCAAGTACTGATTGTCTGCCATAGGCTCCTGAACCCTATGCCATGTTCAAGTGTGAAACAATAAAATACGCAGTAGATTGATATGAAAAGGCACAAAAGTCAAATGGAGCCATTTATAATTTTATCTTGCTGTCATCCCACGGTGCGTTTCCAGTCAAGTAATAATAAGAGAAGCAGAATGAGGGTTGAAATTAGATAAGAATAGCTAATTGTTTTTTGACAACTGGCGTCTAGCTTTAGGTTCTACACACATCCTTTCCTTAGTCCTACAAAAGTGTACTTACTAAATTCAGCACATGAAAATATGAGAAACTGAGGTAAGGTTTTCCTCAAGTAGAAACGGGAACAAAGAAGGTGTATACATAGACATAACTAAATATTTTCAATTCCAACGTATTTTTCAATGCACTCTCTTTGTTTAGGGGTGCTTTATTACAGTCAATTGCTCCTTCTCATTAACTTACAGTTTGATGCTGATAGCTCTATAAACTGCCCTAACAGCCTCTGTGAGTACTGCTGTAGTGAAGGATCTGATTGTGTTTCAATTATAAACCTAGTTTCAGAGATATTTATAACTCAGCCATTTTAATTTGCATCAGGCTTTGGGGAACTTGGCTCACAGGTCAAAGAATGAAATAATTTTCATCTCATGTATTTGAAATGAAAATATTTTAGCTAGGAGCATTTTGCAGTACAGAAAATTTCATCATGATTTAGAAGGTTCCAGGATAAGAAAAATTTGTTTATCTTATGCAGGAATTATATAATGTGAATTACATTTGTGTGCATTCATGTATATTCAATTACATTGATTAATGACACATATTAAATATTTAATATGTTTTATTATCAGCATCAAAATATGTTATTTTTGCAAATTATGTGAAATATTAAAATATGGATAGTATCATTTCTGTTTCAATTTTTGAAAATGTATTAACACTTTGCACTTATAACTGTTTCACAAAATGACAAGCAAGAAAATGTTGATGAGGAATAGCAAAGAAAACCCCCAAGTGTGTAATCATTTAGTTGCTTAGTTCATGTATAACCCACTGCATTTGTACAAGGAAAATCTGTCATTTCCTTTTTTGAGGCCCTTACATCTGCCTGGAAAGTGTACAATACCACATCCATTTTCTCTCCTGTTAACAAGGAAATGAAAGCTGCTTAACTCTACTAAAAGTTTTGGGCTGGCTCATAGTTATCTCTACAGTTGGAGTATTTTGTTAGTATGGATATGTTTACAAAAATATATTTGTAACATGCATTCAAAAATGTGTTTGAATATTCAGTAATATTTGTCTACTGGCAAATATTATACTAACTTATATTTGTGGTAATTTTCTCAGTTATTTAACTTTAGAATCTAATCAACAAAATTTCTGTTCTGGATTGCTTCATTGAGATCCGTCTCTTTATTAGTGTTTTCTTTTGCACATCTGCTTAATGCGTGTGTATAATTTCTATCAGTAATAGCTCTACTCTAAACCATATAGCTTCTAATCTAAGTCAATAACTGATTTTCACTCTAGCTCCTATTCTGTCAGAGAATTGCATTACCTCTTCTGGGTCATTGATATGAAAACAGAAGAGACTCATCCTTAATGATTACCCCTTTACAAGTCCATTAGTTGCATTCCTCTTTCTGAAGTTCAAAATTACCCTCTTTGATGTTTAAGCCTATTTTGTATCTGTGCAAATACCTTATCCTTTTCACTGTTCTTGCTAACTCTGTAGATTAACATTTTTTCCACTTTGTCTGTCAACATACCTTAAAGTCCATGCAAATTGTGATGACAGCTTTCTCTCTCTTTTTGACTTTACCTGTCTTTCCTTCCTCCTTTGTCTTGCCTGCTTCATAACCTCACCTGTTTCTTTTTTTTTTTTTTTTTTTTTTGGTTTCAGGTGGACAGGTTTTATAAATTTATGTAAAAAAACAGTTCTGCAAACAAATATAAATTAAAATAATGAGTTTGTCCATTGCATGTTGGGTATTTAGGTATTTAAAATATACAATACCATTTACAGAAACAGGATTTACAGAAAATCTGATACCATAATTACTTTTGCCTAACTCACAAATCTTTCAATACCTGAAAGCTTAAAAAAATCGTAACTCCTTTTCATCTTGAAATGGTGCAAAATATTGATAGCTCTAAGTTCCTGCAAAACTAATTTTCTGAGGATTTTCATTTTCAAAACCTCAACATAAACTTATAAAGGAAGAAGTGTCTGCTTTCATTAGGGTAAAAACAATTGTATGACCCTCAGCTGGAATTCTATGATTCCTATATAGATATATAATATGATGTGACAGCTGCAAAAGTCATAACAAGAACTTCAACCTTATCAACCCAGCACACTCAACCTTATCAAGACAAATCTTTACAAAGTCCATTTGACAAATCAGCATCTGTGGTTGCAAATCATTCTGGTTGTTCTAGAAATAATCTAAAATATTTTGTATAGTCATTGTGAAGCTTGATTCATGGCTACAGTGCTCTGAGATCCTGAAATGAAAGTCTCTTTATAAGTGGAAGAACCTAAGTGCCACTGCAAAGAGGGATAAAATTTCTTAGATTCTTGAAATTTGGTTTTGAACAACTGGAGTTCTTTCCCCCATGAAAATCTAGACTGAGTGTGACCTAATCTAGGTGGTCCTGCTCTGGCAGGAGGGGTGGACTAGATGCTCTTTCAAGGTCCCTTCCAACACCTGAGATTTTGTGATTCTGTGAACTTGAGGACTTTGTCTAAAATATGATTGAACTAAGTAGTCATTTAAGACTTGTAGTCAACATCTTCCCTGGCTAGATCAGCGACAAAAAGGTCTCATTATCTTCCCCCTACATCCAATCCCTCTGTAACTTCAATTTGCAATGAGGATTTAAAATCTTCTCCGTTGCCTCTTCCTGCTGAATTATAATTAAGCTTCAAAAGGACTGCAGAACTGCCTGCTCAGAAAGTCTTAAAATAATAACACTGAATTTTGCAGGACTTCTCAGATTTTCTCTTTTACAATATCATCTTAATAATTTCCCCAGCTGTTCAGCTGTTTTTCTTCTATGACCATTCTTTAATAATATGCTCTCCTTTTCACTGCAATAAATAAGGCTTCTGTAAATAAGATCTGTGTTGAATGAATGAGCGGAGTGTATTATATTTTGACCCTATAGTAAAATTTGTCTTCAAGGCAATCAAAAAAGACAAGAGGGGAAAAATGTCATATGTGTGTATTTGAAGTTGCTGCAAAAAAGGCAATGTAAATAGTTGTGAAAGAATACTATATTGTATCTTCTGTAAATAGCAAGGCTCTGCAAGCTGTAGAAATGATCTGCTAGACCACCCAAGAGTGAGTAACACATAACATGTTCTGTGCCATATGTATTCTATCAAGTCCTTAACATGAGGATATATTTACTACACAAAAAATTAGCCAAAGGAAAGATTGTTCCTATATTCATTTACTCTCTTATGCATGTATATTAGAATAATTATTCATGTACTAAATATTGTAAACTGGAAAAGAAATGTTCAGCTGCAGTTATCTACAACCTAATAGCTAGTAAAATGAGCAATAGCTAGATATCTTGATTAAACTTTTAATTATAGTTAAATATTTAGATCTTTGATGTCAAATTAAGTTCAAATAAATGCAAATTCAAATAAAATGGTATTTTGAAAGCTATAGGAACAAGGATTAAAAAAGCAATGGTTTGCTTCAAAGACCTAATCACAAGTTGACAGAAAGCTATGGCTTCACTGATGCTTGTTGTTACATTTACAACAATGCGCAACTATTGAAGAGAAAATAAATTTAAAACCTAAGCATTCAGATGTAAAATGAATTTGCAAAAGTAACTGAGGAAAAAAATAGAATGTCTTAGAATCTGAGAGTTAACCTTGAAGATTCTTCTTTCACATCATGGGCTACAGAAAGAAGAGTCAAACCTTGGAGAAGGTTGTGCACTAACAAGCTAACACAAATACTACCTCATGAACCAAAGTCATCAAGAACTCAAACTTACTGAAAAAGCATATGGTTTACATTCTTCCCCAAAGTAATTGAAAAAAGAATTTTGAATTTCAAATGAAATTCTGTTAACTAGTAAGCAGAGGAGAACATGCTGATGCTCATCCATAGGCCCTTTGTTTGACTCTGACATATACAGACAAACAGAAAATTGAAGTTACTACATTTAAATGATGCAATTTCCCAATTTAAAACATCAACTTCTCAGAAACAAATACCCTTCATCTTGAAGATATGTCACTCAGAAGCTCTCCTCCTGTCTACAGGGTCATAATGCCAAACAGCTGATGCTCTTGGGAAAACCGTTGGAGTGAAATTCTGTAGCTGCTTAACTCTCATTGCAGGCTGCCTTTTCTCTATGTTAAATCTATAAATTGCCTACTGAAGGTCTGTACACATTCAGAAACAATGAGAGCTACAAAGACACATGAACCATGCATATTGTTTGTATTTTTTGTGATATTTGCATGAACTTGCCAAACCAGCCATATCCTGTTCTCATTTATCGAATGAATTTCTCCTACTCTGTACTACATTATGTTTACATGGGATCACTTGCCCATTTACTCCTTTTTTCTTTTCATTCCTGTTTTGGTTGGTTTCAAAATTTTTCCTATTGTTGTGCTCAGGGCCTCAGAGCACCTTGTCTAGAGGCTTGTAAACAGTCACATTGAGAGGACTGAGGAGAGATTTCTCTGATTTTGATTGCACCAGCAGTGCACTGTCTACTGAATCTGCTTTAGCTTCCTGAATCTGCCAGGACAGTTTTTCCTAGGAATCCAGGGTGTTACACTCCAGAGCATCTAGAAAAAAGCCCTATATAAATGCTTCCAAGTGCTGTACAGACCTTAAAACTGTCCAGATTTCCAGCAAGTCTCCTAGGGAATTTGTGTTTCAGTTCACCAAAGCTGATTTCTATTTGTAGAGATTGCTTCCTTTGGAAACACTGCAGTGAAGATGTTGTACAGATAAGCCTGCCCCACATTTCCTCTGTTAGAAGAGGCTTCTTGATTTTCTTACATTTTACTCTGTGCCGCAAATACATCTCATTTATATGCTATGCATCACATCCAACTGAAATGTGCATTAGTCTAAGTGAGATAATAAAAACTGGAATCCTTCAGTGTCCTTGCTCTCTTCATTTCTCACTACACTTTCAACAGAATCTCACCTGTCACAGTCTTCAGCATCCAGTTTATACTTTTTTTCTCTTTGCATTTTTTTTTCCGTCTCTGCAGAAAAGGAGATCATACTAAAAAATACTTAATAAGTGTAAGATGTATTCTGTCTCTATGATGAGGGACATTTTCTACTTTCTTCTGGCTATGCATTTAAAGACTAGTACTGCAAAAATTTGGATTGTTTCTATTCCCTTGGAAGTCCTCTATGTACTGGCTTGGGCTGGGATAAAGTTACTTTTCTTCATAGCAGTTGGTATGGAGCTATGTTTTGGATTTGTGCTGAAAACAGTGTTCATAACACAGGGATTTATTGTTATTGATGACCAGTGCTTATGCAGCATCAAGATCTTTTCTACTTCTCGCCCCAGAATGCCAGCAAATGGACTAGAGGTTAGGAGGCAATACAGCTGAGACAGCTGATGCCAAATGACCCAAGGGATGTTCCAGACTATATGGCCTCATGCTCAGCGTATACAACTGAAGGAAGGAGAAAAGAGGGAAGACATTCAGACTTACGGTGTTTTTGTTCCCAAGTAACAGTTATGCTTGATAAAGCTCTGGTTTCCTGAGATGGCTGAACACCTGCCTGTCCATGGAAAGCGTGAATGAATTCCCTGTTTTGCTTTGCTTGTGCACATGGCTTTTGCTTTACTTATTAAACTGTCTTTATCTGAACTCATTAATTTTCTCACTTTTACTCTTCTGATTCTCTCTCCCATCCCAACATGGAGACAGTATGTGAGTGACTGTGTGGTGCTAAGTTGCCAGCTGGGGTTAAGCCACAGAAAGAGGTTGCTTATGTTTTTTCGTGTCCCTTTTCTTACTTACCTTTTCTTAGACCACATATATTATCCCCAGGTCTAGGAACAATCTAGTTTCTATGTGCACACATACAAATTCACATAGAAATCAGTTACAAACTAATGTAACTTTACGTAAGAAATGTGATTTTCACAAATACCAGTGCTTTCACATCAGAAATTTCAGATGAGTGACTGCAACTATTTCTAGTAAATCAGAGAAGTTACTTCAGAAAGATTCATATGTTCATACGTTGAGATGGTTTTAAATGATATATTTTCTTTGGTACTTCCTCTGCCTCAGATTAGCCCTGAGACCCCAGGCTGATATTCATTTTATATTCCAAATGAAATGAAGTCCGTGAAAAGTCTTAATGATCTGAGTTAGGAAGGAAGATTGTATCTAAACCTCAAAGGACATACAGACAAGGACTACCAAATAAGCTAGTAACGGGAAAGTCCTCAAAAAGAACTTTACTACTTTTAACCCTCCAGCTTCCAGGTTTCATTAGACCTGGAAGATATGTATGCAATATTCCTATAGAGAGGTAGCCATGGAAACCTTACTTCTGTGTACCAGAAAGCTCTGTTATCTCCACATTGATACCACCGGGTTCCATTTTATTCCTTATCTTATATGGAATCTTTATGGTCCTTTAAGACTCCTTCTGTACCAATAGTTATACTTCATCCCTTCAAATGATTTGTCAGAATCTCAGTCATAACTGCACAGTGTGAGGGTCATATTTGTCCTTTCCTGTCCTGGCTCAGTTATACAGCACCTAATACTGGAAAGTACTGTATTCCTACTCACAAAAACTCCTATGAACCAAAATAGCAGATGGAAAAAAGGGAGGCAGGAATGAGTCCTTGCCTTCCCCTATCTACTTCAGATACAGACCCTAAATCACTAGCAGACAATACGTTGTAGAAGAGTTTGCACTGGTTCTAATTTTGTACCCTGGTGGTCTTTTTCCATGGTTAGCAAAGAAGGCATTTCATCACCATCTGGTTGTACAGAGTCTTAGAAATTAAGACTCAGATAGATCCTAGAAAACTATCTAGTCTAGTTCTCCCTGTTCCCTACTAACTGCCACCTTCTAAAGCCCTTACTTAGAAGACTCCTGGGAGGGCAAGAGTCTTCCAGGGTAGTCAGCTTGTTCAAACATTTTACTGCATTGTCAGGGAAAATGTTTTCCTAATATGCTCTACCCTATTATAACTATTTTTCTTTAGTGTGAAGTTAACCTGTTTTCTCCTTGTCTGTCTTTTAAAATCTATTTCCAATATGATCTCAATTTTGTAGACATTTCAGTTCATTTTTATTCTCCATACTACTTTTTGTTTGAATCCACATTTCACAATAAAATAGAATTAAAAATCATTAATTATAACTAATGAAATGTGGTCCCTAAATTCCCCCAATTTGCGACTGCATAGCTCTAGGTTTTGGCAATTGTCAGTATCTAAAAATAAAAAAACTCAATGACACAATGACTTTTTAAAATGAGGTTTAAAAAAATCTGTTTAAGCCAGTAGCCCCATTTGTCACCAAAATTCCCAGTATTACAGAGAAGATGGATTATCATGAGAAGCAATCCCATCAAACTGCCTGCTAATTCTATTAAAATTATGCAAGTGACAATTACTCTCTTAATCATTGAATAACCCTTGCAGAAGTATCCCTATCAGTCAGAGAATGCTGATTTTTGTATTAACTGTCAGCAGCAGGAGAATACCTTACTCTCTCTGCAGATATACGCAATGCTTATTTCTAAAAGGACAAAGAATTTTTTTCCTTTACTGCTAGGATGTAATTTTCTATTGAATTGTTTAAACTAAATGACTAATTTTTCTTCTTCTGTTTTTCCTCCCATGGCCAATACATATGTATCCTATAGTTGCAAAGAGCATAACACTGCGTATAGTGTCAATAGGAGCAGCTGAAGAATATTCTGCAATTGATATTCATCACATGAAATTTATGTGTTTTTTTTCTTTAACTTCTGCATTCCATTTCATAATCAGTGCTTTAGTTAACTTGATGAAACTTTATGAGGATCCTATGGTCATAAGGAATAGAGAAATAGACATACTTAAATTCAAAACCCTTCAAACACTGATCCTGTTTCTTTTGTCATTGCATTGCCATTTCACTGATGCAAAGTTATTTAAAATGGGTGAAAAGTCTTTATAATCCCAAGGCAATTAGAACTTCCTATCTGGTTGTACTTGTCTAACTCCCACTGCTTCCAGTGGAAGGGCAGAGAGCCCTCAGACCATCAGTGGACTGAAAGCCATTATGATCTCTGAGAGTGACCTTGAAATGGGATATTTGGAGTTCAGTAAGTACTTATGATCATAAGTTGTAGTATGCCTAGCTTGCCTAATTTCAAAATAATTGGAAAAGGTGATTTATTTCCTGCCAAATTTTAAAGGATCTTTCTAAAAGTATGCAATATGTCTCAGTGTTAAACTGTGTCCTAAGGCTGTTAGATTTTACACATTTGCATGACTTTTAAAATCAGTCCTAAAGCTGTTGCTTTTGGTTATTTTTAATGTAGTCCACAGAACAGATACTGTTGCATTTTTACCATTCTGTTTGGTATCTACACAATGACAAGAATAGTATTTTTGACCTTTAATCTAAAGAGCATTCAGACAAGACTGAGAAAGTGCACATCTGAAAGTATTTCCTTCAGAAATAAGTAAAAAGAGAAAGAATATGTGTGAGAAGGGAAGAAAGAGAGACTGAGAGAGTAAACAATAAAACACCTCTTTCAGTCTCAGTCTCAGTCTCTGGAGTCTCTGTATTCAAGGAATACAAACATGCAAGTGGTGTCAAGCAAATATGAAAAATAGCAAACTTCTTGCAAACAAATACACTAAGAAAATTATAAAATGCTGTCACATGCCAGTGCTAGGAAGTGGAAACACTAAATTTCTAATCTAAACTCTAAATTTAGAACAGTTAATATGGGGTTTTTTTGAAAGTTCAGTATGTTGAGTTACTTTTTACCATTACAACCCTTCCCATCTGTCGTGGTTTGGCCCAGCTAGCACAGCAGCACCACTACAGTCTCTTGCTCGGTGGCCCCATTCACCCCCACCCTCGTTAGGATGGTGGAGGCCCCAGCGAAATGGGAGTAAAAAGATAAGCAAGGTTGTTGTGGATTGAGACAAGGGCAGGGAGGGCTCACTGCCAGTTGCGATGCCGGGCAAAACAGACTCCAGTACTCGACTTAGAGAGGAAAGTAGGAAAGTTTATTCTACAAGAAACAGAATGGAATAAAAG
>WBNH01005499.1:127581-139685 GCA_013401255.1 Urocolius indicus
TGTGGATATTGGGTCCCTTCTCCGGGACACGGCCTGCTCTGGTACACCTCCTCCTCTCCTTCATCACTGACCTTGGAGTCCGCATGGTTGTTTCTCTCACTGTTCCTACTCCTTGCACCACCACCAGCCAGTAGAATTAAAAAAAGAGAAGGAAGAAGCAGGAAAAAGATTGAGGAAAGCCATCTCCTCTTCCGGCTTCTTCTTAAAAAGTGATCGTGGAAGCGTCTAATTGGCTCAGTCCCAGAAGTGGGTCTGGCACAGAGCTGGGGAGAGTTGCAAACAACTTCTTACAGGCGCCATCTTTACAGCCCCTTCCCCCTTACCAGAAAAGGCTGTCATGTCAAACCATGACACCATCCATCCATGTACTTCAGGCCTGAAGTGGGAATGGAAGCAAAAGTATGGAAAATCTACTGGAAGAGCTCTGCTCTCATCTTTTCACTGACTTGTCTCCAGTTGCACACATCTGTTTTGATAGCTCTTTCTCAGGTGCCTTCATCAATAGAGCTCCCCTGCCTGAACTTTCCTTCCTGACTCAATCCACTATGCCTTCACCCCATATCCTTTAAACTCTCTTCTCAAAATACTCATCTCATGAAACCTCTAAGCCCCAGTTCTCCCATTGGATCCATGAAAGAAACAGACATAAAAAACCAAAACAATCCCCTGCAGACGTGAAAATGTTCTGAGTGCAAGTGCTCAGTCACTTTTTGTTTTAAACCATCTTCCCACACTGTTTGCCTTCTAATTTTATCTATCTAGACTGATTGTTAATTTTCGTTCTGCAGTTTTATACCTATAATATGAATTTCCCAGAAATCTTCCTTTTAATAAAAGGAGTCCATAAAAAAATTATAACATCCTCTTTGCACAAAGAAAAATTGTATTCAAATATCCTTTTACCAATTACTCAATAACAAAAATGACTGAAAAAGCTCACTAAGGGCTATAACCACAAAATTACCAGTGTAATTTATTTGGTTGATAAATGCAAATAAGCATCTGGGTTTTTGGATGTTTCCTGAGACAGAGGACTGTATTCATCACATCTCTGGAGGTACAAAGCAACCATAAACCCAACTTTTTCTGGACAGGCAAACAGTTCTACTGCTGTTTTCTGTTGGCAGAATGACTCAAACTGTATGGGTGAATCTGGTCTCAAATCTTTTGAGATTCACAAATTACTTGCTTTCACCTAGACAGCTGCAGACTTAATCAGTTGCACTCTGACTGTGGAAAATTTAAACCTGCTATTTAAGTCTAGAAGTCTCAGCTTGAATCTTCTTTTTTACTCTCTTTCAGAATAGCATTCCCCTCTGTTTTTTAGTCAGGCATAGGGCTAATTCACAAAGGCTGTCCTGCTTAGGCACCAGAAGGCTTTAATGTCAGACACGTGGAAAAGGCCTTCTGCTGACCATTTACAAGATAGCAAGTTTAATCTTTGTTAGCCCAGGAAATGGTTCTTAATACATACAGATTGGACACTGGAGACGGAAAGTTGCTATGCAGTGATTTTGTTTGGAGATGGTTTTTACTTTCTGATTTTGAAGACCTTTGTGTCTTCTACACTTGAAACAATTGGGTTTCTCTGTAGTTACATGTCACAGTTTGAAGATAATTGTGTTGATTTGTTCATTACTAAGAGCATAACAGAGAAGATAATTTTCATGATCCTGGGACTGCTGTTAATGAACATTTCGGTATTCAATTTGTTAAAGATACAGGATCACTTCTCTAACTTACTTCCAAAAAGCCATAATTTATCTTACAGTAGATTGTGCCATAAACCTCCCAGGCCATTTTGGGGGATAAGACAGACAAATCTTTGTTCTGTTGGATTTTTGTTTGTTTGTTTGGTTTGGACTAGAGCTACAAAATCTACAAGTAAAGCATGGAAGTTCCTATTTGCAAAATGGCATCCGATTTACAGAGGATAAACTAGAATAATTTCTTTAGCCATTTCACTAAGGCTTCTCTTCTTTTTTTTTTCCAATGGAATTTGTCTTCCATAGTAATGTAATACACAAAATGTTCAGAGAAAAGCGACGATTCTTTTAAACTGATGAAGTCTTATGGCTAAGTGATAATTGATTATTGTTCCAAGGAGTCTGTATGACAGATTGAAAGTGTGAAACAATGAAGAGCACTCAGCAGCATGGCTCTTGTTTATCACTTTATAAAAACCTTTCCCCTTTGTTGGAGTTCAGATCTTTTTTACTTGCAACTTGAAAGAATTGTGGGTCTGCTCACTCTTCCATGGCATGTGTGCAACCAGAGATAATGCTCATTCCACTAGCTGCAGATCTAACGAGGCAGACGGAGTGTGTTTTTGCAGCTTTCTTCTGTCTTCTTTATCAGGAAAGACCAATATTCTCACAAGAAGTCTGATTTAAAACAATCATTTCAGGTTATGACTGTTGGTAACTTTGATCAGCCCTCTTTTTAAAACTGGTAACTTTGATCAGCCCTCTTTTTAAAACTATCTCAGAGTTCTTCTCAAAGGTATACTAAAGGTAAAATGTAAAATGATGATAAAATCTAAAATGAATGAAATGTAACTATTGATCAGATTAGACTACTGCATACTAGAGAAAAACATGGTGAAATCAGATTAAGGGAAACCATCACAGATCCAGTTTACTGTTGATCTTTGGCCAAACATTTTGCAGGCAAATTTTGACATTGCCCAGAAGGCCAATTTTTTATATAACAAAGTAATTGGCCCGTCCAGCCTGAGAGCTGTCCCTCTGTCATATCTATCTTTAGAAACTGATGAATTTATTTAGTAATTCATGACAAGAATTTTAAAGGGAGGAGGTTTACTATCATGTGCCAACTGCTGCAGATTGTTGACTAGCTGGGCTAAACAGTGTCTCTGGCAAGCCTGCTCAACTTGGTGCTCTGAAAAGCTGGTTTTCAGAGGAATTTATCCAAGCCAAAGGCATGAGCAATGGAAAAATGGGAGCAGCAAATATATCGTGCAATTGACCTGTTGGTCCACATTCCACAAAGTGAAAAAAGAAAGCCACTATCTTATTAAAATATCATATGCAAAGAAACGAGGCCTCACTGAACAAACTGTCTCTTTCTTAATTACCTTTGTGTGAAATAATTCCATTTCCAAATAAAAGTAGCTTCTTTAAAGGCATTTACTCATTAGGGGTTTTTAATTTTAATTTTTTAAATTTTATTTTGAACTAAAAACTTCCCTCAAGAG
This sequence comes from Urocolius indicus, assembly GCA_013401255.1. Classification (NCBI taxonomy): domain Eukaryota; kingdom Metazoa; phylum Chordata; class Aves; order Coliiformes; family Coliidae; genus Urocolius; species Urocolius indicus. Next base: position 130,799 of record WBNH01005499.1, read on the forward strand.
AAAAATTTTTGTTATCATTTGGCTCTCAATGGTATTATTGACCACTTTGTGCAGCCACATGCAATTGCACCTGTCTACAGGTAAGCACACAAGAGTATGAGGATTTGGAAAGGTGATCTGGAAAGTTGATGGAACAACTCATCCAGGATGCCACCTCAAAACACGTGGAGGAAATTACCAAGCGGAAATTCTACTTGGCCAATCTGATAGTCATCTATGAGAGTGTAACTGTCTGGCTAGATAAGGAAAGAGTGGATGTCATCTACCTTGACTTCAGAAAGGCTCTTAACACTGTCTCCTATTACATCCTCATAGAAAAGCTTAGGCAGTGTGGCTTGGATGAATAGACAGTGAAGTGGATCAAGAACTGGGTGAACAACAGAGCCCAGAAGGTAATGATCAATGGAATGAAGTCAAGTTGGAGGCCTGTGGCCAATGGGGTTCCACAAGTCAGTTCTGGAGACAGACTAATTCAATATCCTCATCATTGACCTGGATGAGGGGACAGAGTGTACCCTAAGCAAGTTTGCTGACGACACCAAACTGGGAGGACTGGCTGATTCACCAGAAGACTGTGCTGCCATTGAGCAAGATCTTGATCTGGGCTGAGAGGAATCTCACGAGGTTCAACAAGGAAAAATGCAGAGTCCTACACCTAGGGAGGAACAACCCCATGCACCAATACAGGCTGGGCCCTGAACTGCTGGAGAACAGCTCTGCAGATAGAGATCTGGGAGTGATAATAAAGTAAACATCAGCCAGCAATATGACTTTGTGGCCAAGAAGGCCAATAGCATCCTTTGATCAATGCATTAAGAAGAGCATGTCCACCAGGACACAGTTCTTCCTCCTCTGCTCTGCCCTGGTGAGGCCTCATCTGGAGTCCTGTGTCCTGTTTTGGGCTCCCCAGCTCAAGAGACGATAAGGAGACTGGAACACCTTTCATACGAGGAAAGGCTGTAGGAAAAGGGGATGTTCAGCATGGAGGAGACTGAGGGGGATCTCAGTAACACTTACAAGTATTTGAAAGATGTGTGTCAAGAGGATGGAGCAACACTTTTTTTTGTAAAGAGTCCAGTGATAGGACAAGGGATAACGTTTAAAAGTTTACTGTTCAGATGAGAGAGCCCTGGCACAGGCTGCCCAGGGAGGGTGTGGAGTCTCCTTCCCTGGAGGTTTTTCTCCTTCCCTGGACGCATTCCTGAGTGACCTGATCTAGGTGGACCTGTTTTAGCAAGGGGGTGAGACTAGATGATCTATAGAGGTCCTGTCAAACATCTAGCATTCTATGATTCTGTGATTTATAGTGCCAGTGCGCTATCAGGTACGGTTTTTTTGGGGTTTTTTTTCCCCTTTTCACATTTTAGTGAGCCTGTTTTCCTTGCACAGGAAGAAGACAGAGATTCTGGTTATCTAAACCTAAATGGAGAGGAAGATCTGAACCCAGTGTTACAGCTTTTTAAAATTCAGAAACCCTTCAACTCCTGTTGTTCAGTGGCCACGTCCAAATGTCTTGGGCAGCGTCACTGTGTTCTATACCTTCCACATTAAGGTCAACCTTGCTGGTGGCTTCTGCCCATTTGTGATCCTGAAGTGCAATTGTGGCATGAAAAGGACATTACCTGGAACTGCATGATTTCCTTTCTCTGAGGGCTGTGGAGATGAGAAACAGGGAGGTTCCTTTGATTTGTTCCTGAAAAACTCTGCAAAGTTTACCCTGGTGTTTTAAGACTGGGTAGAGTAAATGGAAATTTAAACACATAAGTGTAACTACAAACCCAATTTGGTTATTGGCCTTACTTTTCCATTATATTTTTCAGGTGCTTCTGGTTTTTTCCATCTTTCTGTCCACTGCTTGCCTACTGTCCAGAAGGAAAATATACAGCTAGTATGTCTTACATCTCTTTGACATGGTAATGACATTTATTTTATATCCTACTTTCTAATCCTTATTACAATAACATCACTGATGCTGTGAGCTTTCCACAGGTTTCACTGATGTGAGAGATTACTAGCACAGACATCCATTTTATTTGGTCATCTTTTTGCCTAATTAGCCCCAGCTTGCAGCAGAAGGAGAACTAGTGGCAAAGTAGACTTTTTGGTGTGTGAAAAATAACATTTTCCAAATTTTGCTTTAATAGAATTTGAATAAAAACCTAAAAGGTTTCAAAATTTCCTATGAACCAGAAATCCTGAAAACATTTTTTTCCAAATCTAGCATATATGATACTTCCCAAGATAAATATTTTCCCCAGAACTTAAATAAATTCAGTAAAATTGCTGTTCTTCTAATATTCCCTGATGCAAGGAAAGTCAGTTCTGTTGAACAGGTGCCTGAAACTCCAAGGTTTGTGGCCTACTTTATAGCTAAGTCTTCTTGGGCTTTTCTGCATTCCTTGCCAAGCAGGAAAGACGTAACTCATGCTGAGTTGATGATCTTGAACTTCTAAGGTCCCCATTTATGAGCAATTCCAAATTAAATCCTGGACCCCATTTGGCAAATATTTTTGACAGAAAACTTTTGAGTTTAACACAGTCATATTTTTTGTTAGAAAATGTTATTCATAACACTAACTGAGAACAGCATGGGGTTGTCCTACTCCAGGGGAAATTCTGGGAGTTTAGAAGAAATCCCTGTAACTAGGTTACAGAGAAGAGCAGATACTTTCTTCCTTATCTGTGCCAGTGAAACTGGCAGGATCATGCCCAGGGCACATACTAAAGGAGAGACTGTCTGTGAAAAGATGATAAGAGACTATTTTCTGGCATCTATCATGTGTCATGATCAGGGCTACAAAAATGATGCACAGAATACATGGCAAGTTTCCACAGCTGCTGAGACTAGGCACTGATGTTACGCATATTGTATGCTCACTGTCCTTTTCAGAGATGGTAGGACTCAGTTGTGTCAGCATGGTCTGACTAATTTCCATGGGGAAAACCAGAGTTTTGCATTTTCTTTTTTTGAGATTACTCACACAATAGCCAAGCTTGACAGAGTCTCTGCTCTCATGAAACGATTCTATGATTCTACGACATGCAAAGATGTTGCTGATGGTACTATTACAATTTGATTTTTCTCTTCTGACAATGTATAAATGTATAAAAACAAACAACCGTACCTGGAAAAAAAAAAAAAAGAGAATGTTTATGCATTATTAATATTTTCTTTAGCTAGTTTTGTAATTGCCAACACCCAATGGCACCATCAGGGTCATATTTTATTAGCGAATATTTGTGTATGTACATATATACCATGATGTCTCTTTCCTGCTCCCTCCATATGTGTGTGTCCATATGTATATTTAGAAAAGTACAAACACTTTAAAAAAGCAATCCTTGCCTCATACACCTTGTGGTCTGTTGGAATATCTTTTGGTGAGACAGCATTTGGGTCACTTTGGCACCAGATGCAGCTGTTTTTTGGACAGGCACGTATGTATGCTTGTGTGTGAGCCACCAACTTCCATCTGCAGTTGCATTACTGAGACTGCATGTGTTACTAATAGTAACAGAGAAGCCTATGCCAGTCTTTGCTTCTTTCTTGGATCTGGGCCTGAATTTGATGGGAAAGTGGTCATCAGCTGAAATAGTCACACGTAGTAGTTTGACCCTTGGAAAGCATGGGGTCAGATTTTCAAGAGATAGCTTAGTTTGCAAATGCAGTTCATGCTTGTAATTTTTAGTTGTATTTGAAATGCAAAAAGCAGTTCATTTTTCCCTGTCTTCATCTCAGAAGCTCCAAGCTCAGTAGTTGGTGCTTTGGTAGATACACAATTCTTACTACAGAGGATGGGGGTTAAAAAAAAGGGGATGTGTTTCAGTCTGAAGATATCATATCCCTCTCCCTTATTTTATATAAAGGCCATTCCAGAACAGAAACAGTAAACACTAAAACAGCACGAACCTTGTCTCTCTAACATGGAGCTTTATGAGCTGCTCTAATACACTTTGAAGCCAATGCAAATCCCATTAGTAGTTTCAAAATCCAGCTAGTGCACCTTACAGAATAGCTAAAAATTGCAAGTAGCGAAGGCAGTAACCACATTGAACTTCACTTTTCACTTTAGGAAGATGCCTAGATTTCAAAAGTGTTATTTTATGAATAATAATTGTTATTAAATTATATTTATTATATTTTATTTTAAATATGTTCAATATTACTATTCTACTTTATTCTGTTCTATTTTATTTTATTCTGCATGTGAGACTTCTAGAGAAAGAGATCAAGAGTGAGCAAGAATCCATGTCACCACAATCTAAGTCCTCCTGTCCTGATTCCAGTGATAAAAGTGTGTCTCATGCTGTCAACCAAGCCCTGGATACAAAATTCATGACTCATCTTATGGAATTGAAGTCTGACCATTCCCTTGAGTAGGAGACAGTAACATTTGGGACAACAAAGAGGAAGGATTAAACATGAGGAAAATAGTAAGTACAAGTGGGGGAAAAAAAAAGCAGAAGAAGACTGAGAAAATCTGGGAGAAGAAAATAAGAAATAGTCTACACCATAGCACACCTCCTGAGCTCACACTCAAAGAGCTCATAACTGCTAAGAATTATCATTGTTAATTATATCCATTTCTAAATTAATAGTAATTATCATAATCATTTTGATTGTAAGACTGGTACTGACATAGTGTTAATAAGTATGCTAATAAGCCCATTGATAATACAGATGCTCCAGCATCCCAACATTTCTTTATTATCCAGCAGATCACCATTGAACCATTGTTGTGTCTCTGCTTTCCTTCAGGGTCATTAAGTACCAGTTGATCACAAAAAAAAAAAAGCTTGTATGATGAATCCAGAAGATGTAACTCTGCCATTAATTTGATTCACATTTCATGTTGAAATTTCAGGGTAGGGAATTCTTCATTGCAAGTTCTACAGGTATTTGGCACCCAATATTTAAAAATAAGATGCTGAAAGACCTTTTGGCTTGAAGGATGCTTACAGAAGTGACTACATGGACAGAATTGTAGTTCTTGCAGCCTGATATACATGAAAGGAATTTATTTCTACGATGAACCTGAGCATGCTGCTCATAGAAGGCTTTCCACCAGGAAGCTCCCTGTGGCAATAACATATCATGAACTCCAGTCCATAGAAGACACTAAGACTAATAGGGCAAGATGAACACATTTACAAGTATTTCTGGATGTATTCTCCTGCATTTTTGACAAAGATAGCCTTGAATCTGTTAAGAGCTTGGGAAAAAAACAAAACAAAACAACAAAAAAGATCTCTTTAAATATTCAGTAAGATTTGATCTTTAAGGACAGAGCAGCAGCAAATATAATCTTAAACTCTTGCACATTCTCTGGGATTCACTGAAGATCTGTGTTAATATAGGTTAATGGAGACTGGAGCAGCAGAAAGGTGTTTCCTGCAACATCCCTGCAATCATTATAACTGGATATTAAATTTTCTTCCCATGGTGACATATTGCCAGAGGCAAAAAAGAAAAATGCGAAAGGAAATTTTGCATCTTGACTTCATCCTAAAATGGAGCTGGTAGACCATTGAGGGTCTCTTCATTCAGTTATAGACAGAGATATCAAAATTTTTCATTTTTTGAGATGGAGAGTCTGAGTGTGAGGCAAGAGAGAAAAGAAGGATGAGACAAGGGTTCATGCAGAGACATTTCAGAATGTCTTAAAAGAGGCAGAAAAATGAAGAGTTCGATTTTTTGCAGATCATGTTAACATTATTTTTAACCTCACTTCTTTTGTAATGACCCCTCTGGAAGGGTGAAACATGCATTCTTACTTGGTCTTTTTATTCAGCTTAAAACATGCATGCTGAGTTGTTGTTGGCTTTTATACTTGAAAACTAAAAAGAAGCAGGATGTTAGGGGAAAATATATTTCTGAAGCATTATTTGTTAAAATGTCTACAAAGAATTTCATGGGCTTTACAAATAGATGAAAGTGAAACAGCTCACAGTTTGACCTTTCAACCTTTCCTGGGATCTCAGTAGGTGATACTGCAAAAAAATGGATCTATCTGTTTCTGGCTGAAGCTACATTATGGTAGATTTGCACTGTAAATTTCCTATTTGCTATACTCCATAAAAATGAGGGGTTGTCCCATAGTCTCAGTAAGACTGTCAAGGATCATGTGTTCCAGGACAGCCTCTGTGAAGCCCATCACCTCTGAGTCTTGCTCCAGTCAAAATGAATGAATTAAAAAAAAACCACCCCAGTGAGCAGTGAGAAGAGGCAATGAAGCTGCAGCAGTCTGGATGAAGAAAATGATGACAATATATTGGCAGATTTGTAGGATGTGAGCTGAAAAAGAAGCAGAACTTCCCAGCCACTCCAAACCAAGCAGAAAACACAAATGCATTAATGCTCCTCCCTGAACAGCTGAAGACATTTTCAGACATATTCTGTAGTCCCATTTGAGTGGAGACATAAAGCTGGGCAGTATTAATGGAGTAATTTTCATACCTACAGACACACTTTAAAGAACTGTGTTTTGATGATGTTGGCAGGCGCTTGATGCTTGCAGGACTTGGACAGAGCAAATCTAGGTCTACTTTCAGGGCTACCTCTGAGAGTCTAGACACCCAGGTATGTCCTAGATACAGGTTGTTTCAAAATTTTTAAAGTCTAAAGAAGAGGGTACTTTTAGTCCAGGAGGACTGTATAGAAAAGTCTGACTAGAAAAACTTGATCTAGCCTGTTCCCATATTGATGGGAATAGTGAAAAACAGAGGGAAAAGTAATGCACTGATTGGATATAAAGCCATGAAGACTTGTCACAACACTAGGTTCAAATATCAGTGAACAGAGCAGTTTCTCACAAAGTTGGAAACGGAAGATTTTCTTTGACTATCTCAGATAACATTATTAACTTTTGATTTTCCAGAAATTCACATAAGATCCATGGAGATATCAACGTGGAATCTACAAAGTTTTTCCTCTCGTGACCATGAGTCAACAATAACCAGAAACATAAACTCAGGGAAACTATTCAGCTAAAACCAGACACAGTTATTACCAGGGATAAAATGATCATAAAACTTTTGTATTTTTCAGCCACTGAGACGAGGAAATCAAGACAACTCCAGTTGCAAGCTCAGCATCCTTTTGATCTGCTTTAAGATGAGAGTGTTAAGTACACATCACAATTACCCAAACAGAATCCATAACGTAGATCAATAGTCTTACTGCTTCAGAAACAATGGATTTGATGTGTGAAGTGTAACTAATGGACATACTAATAAAATCTCCACTTTCCTGTCTGTGTGTGCATATATTAATTATTGATAGTTAATATGTCAATTCACCTCATATAATTCGAAAAAAGCCAGCATTCTTTGATTTTTACATCATGTGTGACTATTTCTCTGACAGAGGTAGGAAAAAAAAACTCAGAAACCATAATATCAGAATGATAGTTTCACTTTAGGATTTAGATTGAGGAAGTGTTTTGTTTCTGACCTTTACCAAAGCAGAGGGAGAAAAGGGAAGTGCACTGTGAGCTGAGTGGTCACACAGTTCCTTTCATGGCTATTGCTGCTGAAAGTGAAATAAGGGGATCAAGTATGTATTTTAGCAAGTCCGAGTGTTTCTCTGTGCATTATATCCCGGCAAATAAAAACATCTACTATAAGACTGACTATAATACTATAAGATCTCCCTCTGAAATTCAGTGGGATTTGAGGTGGAAAGAAGAAACACAAAGAGTTATAGAGTCCAATCTTTGACCCCAGAAACAACTGGAGATTTCTGACTCAGATTTCACAGGAATCTACTGCTAAGCAGCCCTACTATGTCTTTTAAAACACCACAAGGTCTTGTGAGTTGAACTGGGTATGTTTATTAAATATACTTCTTGCCCACCTTTGTTTCACAAGTACAACAGCCTAGTGCCCTTTGTGCTCTGCACGGAAGGTACAAAGTCTGTGCCCTTTGTGCTCTGCACGGAAGGTACAAAGTCTGTGATCAGACTCCATGCTTTCTGTTGATGATTTTCCACAATATTGCATAATTCTACCCAGAGTTGCTCAACAACAGATTTAAATGCTATTTTTTATTTGAGGAATTTCCAATATGAACAAGAGAAAAATTATGAAGCTGGAGAAAGAATACGAGAGCTAGGACAGGAAAAACAACTGATGGTTGATAAAGGACTGCAAGCTGGAGGTAGCAAAGGAGCAGGTAATCAGACATTCCATCCTTGGATCACGGAATCTTCCAGGTGGCCACAAACCCTGGGGTTTTGGTTGGCCATTGCAGAGATAAGACCAACTGTAAAGCTTGGATTCTGATCAAAAGTTTTCAATTTAAACTCCATGTAAGTTGGTGTAATTTGGCATGGGATCATATCTAGTTTATATTAATGTTTATTGCCTTTTGGCCATTTGGAAATTAACTTTCATAATTCACACCTCAGCAGTGTATGTTTGGCTGTCCTGATGGCAGACTACAAATCCACTATCTAGCAAGTATTCTTTTTGACTCTATGGAGCAATGAGCAATGAGCATCTATGGAGATGAATGCAAATTCAGTGGTCCTGATTGGATGCATCCTAGAGTGCTGAGGGAGCTGGTTGATGTCATTGCTAAGCCATTCTCCATCATTTTTGAACAATCATGGAGGACAGGTGATGTGCCTAAGGACTGGAGAAAGGCCCATGTCACTCCAATCTTCAAAAAGGACAAGAAGGATGACCCAGGAAACTACAGGCGGTCAGTCTCACCTCCATCCCTGGAAAGGTGATGGAACAACTCATCCTGAATGTTATCACTGAACATATGAAGGAAAAGGTGGTTGTCAGGAGGAGTCAACGTGGATTCACCAAGGGGAAATCCTGTTTGACCAACCTGATAGCCTTCTTTGAGTGCATAACTGGCTGGCTAGATGAGGGGAGA
>WBNH01005499.1:139934-236189 GCA_013401255.1 Urocolius indicus
CCTTCCCCTCTACTCTGCTCTGGTGAGGCCTCATCTGGAGTACTGTGTTCAGTTCTGGGCTCCTCAGCTCAAGAGGGACAGAGAACTTCTGGAGAGTCCAGCTCAGGGCCACCAAGATGATCAGGGGACTGGAACATCTTTCATACAAGGAAAAGCTGCAGGAACTGGGGTTGTTTAGTCTGGAGAAGAGGAGACTGAGGGGAGATCTTATTAAGATTTACAAATACCTAAATGGTGGGTGTCAGGAGGTTGGGGCATCGTTTTTTTTTCTATAGTAGCTAGCAACAGGACAAGGGGTAATGGGATAAAGCTGCAACACCAAAAGTTCCATTTAAATATAAGAAAAAAACTATTTTACTGTGAGTGTGATGGAGCCTTGGCACAGGCTGCTCAGAGGAATTGTGGAGTCTCCTTCCTTGGAGGTCTTCCAGACCCGCCTTTACATGTTCCTATGTGACCTGATCTAGGTGAACCTGCTTGAGCAGGGAGGTTGCACTAGATGATCTCTACAGGTCCCTTCCAACCCCTACCTTTTTATGATTCTATGATTTCATGATTCTATGATTCACGACTCAGTGTTACGAGCGTAGCCAAAAAAGCAAATCTTCTGCTAGAGCTTTCATCTTCACGTCCATTCAATACTTTTCACAGCAACTCTTCAGGTGAGAACATCCTTGTCCTTTTTGCCTGCCCTCCTTTCCAGAAGTCTCACTTGGCAGGCATGTAACCCACAGGTGTTTCATTGGCTCTTTGTAGACTTAAGTAGTCTCTGAACTGACCTCTCTGCTAATGTGTGCCTTAGATCTATCCCATAATCTTGAAACCTTCACCTTAATGGAACTTAAAGGCTGGCATGAATTCACCATAAGCTTCATACTGATCAATGAGCAAGACCTAAAACAAGAGCAAACAGTCTGGGCTCATGTTTCTTGGAGCAGAAAGAGAAGCTAATCATCATAATGAATAAATTTATTTCTCATACTCCAGAAGATAAAGAGTTCAGCCCAAGAGCCTCCTGCTTCATTTCAACGCTCTGGTAAAAATGTATTTTATTAACTACTCTTTTACGTTGAAGTTTTCTCTGTTCTTTCAAGCTGAGGGAAAAAGAAATCAGCAAAAGACATATTTCACGAAGACTATTTCTGGGAGTATGTTGGATACTTAACGAGTTCGTCTTTCGTGAGCAGACATTTCATGTATTAGACCATAATAATTGCTTGGATTCAGACTGAAGCACACAATGACACTCTCTGTTAGATCCCCTTTCTTGATGCAGGAAAGTCAGAGTAAATGTTATCTTAATAGTACTTTCTTCCTCTTTCCACTCCTCATGTATTTTGCATATTTCCCTGACTTCCCTCCCCCTATTTACAGCATGTCTTACTGAGCATTGATGGATATCTTCTTAGACAGTGAAAAGGGAAGAATGTGGTGTTGCTGAAAGATGTTATTTTCTCTAGTGCTTCTAAGTCATCCCTGGCAATCACTTACCTTTTAAAAAATAAAGTGTACTAGGCTGGGCAACGTAAACTAAACTTCTCTTAATAGCTCCTCTATTTAATTAATATCACATGACATGGCCAAAGTTGTCCCATTTCTGACCTCAAAGTCTATCCTAACTAACATGACCACTGCTCATATATATCGTATGAGGCATCGTATATATCGTATGAGGCATCATCAGAATTTTCCTGTCCCAACATTATCAAACTTTTATTTATGCAAAAATAACCCCATTCAACAAAGCCCAGTTTGAATGAACTGACATTAAGATAATGAACATTTTTTTTAGTTATGAATGGTAGCGTAAGGCAATTGCACCTCAGGGCACAGTCTAAATAACCTTTTGATTATCCTGTTGACTTCTTCTGTCAGAAAGAGCACTTCCCCTGATTGGGGCACTGCTCAATTTATAGATTCTGTTGAGTTTTCATTTTGAAAAAAAAAGAGAGCCATGAGGAGCTAAATTTTCTTCTTTCTTTCCACCTGTGGGGGCCACCTACCCTGAGCACAGCTGGCACAAAGGCCTCTCAGATCAGGCTTGTGAAAATGCTATGTTTCACACCCAATCAGCAGTGCAAAACAATCACACAAGGTTAAATACAATTTTCCACTGATGGAAGTAAACTGATGAGTGAGACAGAAAACAAAACTTTCATGATAAATCCCAGCTGAACAGCCTTGAGTGAAATATTTGCTAGTCTTTTTCTCTTTGTCCTGTAGTCAGTTTCAGAGCAGCCCAGCATCTTCTTTTTTTTTCTTTTTCTTTTTTTTTTTTTTACCTTCAGTGGCCACCACCTTCCCAGACCTCCCTTTACATTTTTGCCACAGTCTGAATCAGCAGAGCTGAAGGAAATGTTACTGTGAGGCATTTTCCTACTCTGATTACTCCATCTCTTATCTAGTCACAGGCCAGACCAAGCTCTGGCATAGTTTAGTCTTGATCTTAAAATATTCTAGGATATGATACATGTATCTATCTGGTGGAGAAGACCAGAGGGTGCCGAAGTACTACTCAGCACCATCCTCGGGGCAATTGGGGCCACTCTAGGTATCCCTCAGGCCAAGGGCAAAGATGGTGCATGCAGGGTGAACCAGCCTGGCTTCACAACATCTTCTGGTGGCATTTCCTCTGATGAAGGAGACTCTCAACTACACTCAAGGTCCACTCATCCTTGCACAGACACGTCCCAAAGTAAAGCATAAGAGACTCAGGTGTCTTTAGGATTTTCAAGGTAATTTCCCTTCAGTATTGAGTACAGTGAGTCTCCTGACAGTATTTATTGCAGAAAATAATACTTTATAAATTTTCACAATTTCATTTCAAATTCAGCATCTCTCTCCACACCACTTTCTCCAGAACATTTTCTTCATGGCTAGAGATACTCCTGCTGCAATGTGTCCATAGATCAGACCACAGGTTATGTTTCAGTTTAACTTTTAATGAGCAGAAATGCAAAATTCTGAGAAAGGAAATATGGCTAGACAATTACTCTTTTTCATATACAGCTCCCTGTAGAGAGGAGCCATGTCTCCTACTTGATTATAAATCTTAGTTACAGAAAAATATTGCTCTCCAGCATAGCCTTGAGAGCTACATGGTGCTGTTTTCATTCAGCTCTGCTGAGACCAGAGATAATTTGCACACTTTAAATACAAATTACATCATGTTAATGAATTCATAATAGTCATAATAGATCTGAAAAAGTATTCATAATAGATCTGAAAAGCCAAAATACATTATATTAATACAGAAAATCTGTATCAAGAATCCTGTAAACTAGTTGAATATAATGTAGACAGTTTTTAAAGGATGTTTTTGACAATATTTACAAGAAATTTAAAATTTAATATGTATTTCATCAAAACAATTCTTTACAATCTTGTGCCATGTACCGATATTTTAGTATCTTCTATGCTTAGATGTCAAGCAGTAAGTAGAGTTATAATTTTCCTGCTTCTGACACAATGTATACCTACGTAGTTTGCATACACAAGTCTCCATATGTTGTAGTGCATAGGAGGATCAGGCCCTGCAGTACAGCAGATTCTCTGAGTACTTATTAAACCAAATCAATAGTAAATTGTATTGTTGCTTTATCACCAGCTCAACCTTGTAACCTTAAAGCCTCCGAATTTATATGTGACTTCATAATCTCTTTCGGTTAGCATGCATGAATTCATGATGTATAATGCTTAACTGGTGCTTTAGCAGACTTTTACAAAAAGAAATTATTATTAAGAATACATGTATTGTGAGACTTTATGTTGCTTTCTTTGTTTTGTCCTTCTTAAATCACTAATGTGTTTCTATGTAAAGACCTAATTCCATCTCCAGTGATAAAATTTACCCTTGTGTTGATGAGGGCCTATAATATGTAGGGAGAAAGATGACCCTGATTAGTAGGAGCCACAGAGGAACAAAAATATTCACCCATATAGGTAACTAGGGAGGAAGAAAGTAGAAAAAGGAAAAAAAAATTCTACATGATTGATCCCCTTTATTTACTAGGAAACTATATACACATATGAAACCTCAGTGGTATTTCAGAGTTTAAACAAACGTGTTCACATCAGCACATGTGCACAACCCCACAGAAGGAAGATGAGATGCAAATAGTAGCTATTTCAGAGTAAGGATCCCTCTCCTTTGCCCTTGCTAATAAACTTTGTTGTCATTGTATACTCATAAGCAAGCAGATTAGATCTTTAGTCCTCTAACACACCAGACATTAAACTTTGATAAGGCTATTTTAACTCATAATTTTCTTTCTTGATTATACCTTTCAATGCAAAAAGCCTATCTTGACTTTTTTCTATAGATAAAATGGGACAAACGAGCAAAGTCTTACTAACCACTGGCTCTTTCAAAGACTATTTGAATTTGTTTAAATAGTAGAGATTCTGTATTTGTTGCACCAAAAGATGAGTTTGGATTTGAGTCTGTCTCCTTTAGCAAGGTCTCATTGAAACACAAGTTCTCAAGTAATTTTAAGTTTTTACAGCAATCAGTGATGATCTGATTTACAATATAACTAAAGCTACAAGAATTTCCAAAGAGGAGGGCAAGCACAGTATTCTGACAATTTTATATCCTGCACCCATCACTTTACACAGACTTCCTTGTCAATATTCCTTTATTCATATTAATAGAGGATTTGACTCTTGAAATGAATAGTTCCTACCCATACTGAATGTTATTAGGTAATTCTTCATAAGATTCATGATTTTCACATTAAGATGTCCATCTCCTAGTGTTTTGCGTTTCTTTTTTGTTTTTTATTGTAAAATAAAAAGCATTATCTTAATCCATGTTTCTGCAGTGGGTGAATTGTCTTCCTTGGTTGAGATATGTCTACTCTTGATTACAACCCAACATAATATTTGAACATTTAATATTTTTAGAAAGGATAGTAGATAAATGTTTTTGAATTTCCTGAGCATTTCACATTGGCACATTTTAAATGAAATGATAGCACAATAACTGTTTTTCAGAGCTTATTCAAAAGAGACTCTTTCCCTGCTCAGGAGATTACGGAGCACCCACATAGATGGGAAAGAGATGCAGCAGCTCTTAAACATTGGCAATAGTGGGCAAGTCTGGGGAATAGGGTAAAGAGATCCTAGGTGGGCTGTTCCATGTGACTATGTAGAGCCTGGTGAAATCCTATTAAGACTAAGGCACTGTGTTATCTAATGAAGCCCACAAATATATGAAGAGGCCTTATTCTTAGCCTCTCCAAATGAAAGCACAGTTATAAGTTAGCAGTTATAAGTCAGCTTTATGTTACTGGCACTCTTTTTTTGGTGTGCATTGTGGCAGATTACCTTCTGGTCAGTCAGTTCATTACATCCCCAAAAAACTGGGAGCCAGGATAAAATGCACAAGTGTAAATTAGAGAAGTTGAACTAAAGCCCTAGGTTTGCAAAAGACTTGGCATCGATCACAGACTGTGTGGGTGGACAGTATCTCTCTTTATGCACCAGGAACATGGAGTAATGATTAGGCTTCTGTTTTCTCCACTCTCTGATGCTGGCTTGTTGGTACTGAACATGTGTTAAAATAGTATGGTGCTTTACTCATAGTCAGTTTTCACATCATGCCACAGAGGGCAGGTAACCTCAAATCACCCAGTGGAGTACACAACCAGCTCTGAGTTTAAACAGAGACTTAAAGGAGAACACTGTTCTCTTTCTTCCTGTTTGATATGAGGAGAAATATTGGAAATTTCACAGAATATTAAAGTAGTAGTTGATACTATAAAGGCAACTGAGAATCTCCTTAATAATAAATTCTGCACAGGCTATCCATAAAAGCCTTTTATTTTAAAATGTATCTTTAAATAGAGGTGGACTACAAAAGGAAACTCGGCACTACTCCCTCCCTTGAACTTTGGGCTGAGCCACAGCTCTAAACCACTCCTCAAATTATGGGCTGCAAAGCCAAGAAGTGTCTATTTTCTAACCTCACTCTTCTGGACTGTGGCTGAAGTCCCACAAAAAATTGTCTTGAGTTTTCACAATAGCAGAAAGCCAAGAGTTTAGCATCAGAAGCCCAGGAACTGGTTTGCAAACCTCTCCTGGCATCTTCTAAATTTTCAGGTAATTTGAAATTTACTGTATTGCTAAAACTGACAAGGACCATATGGCAACGGTCTTCATCTGTGCGCCGGATGCGGTCACATACAACTGGAATGCTTGTGCACAGTAGGACTTGCTTGCCTCATTTGTTCCCTTATATCTCCCACTCAGTGTTATTCCCCAGTGCCATGACAGTCAAATATTTAATTTATATGATTAAGTTGAAATGTATGGAGCATTTGATCTTGCTAGCTTCATCCATTTTGACTGGAGGAGATATTGACTCCCCATTATGGCTAGAACAATGCTGTACCATGGTATGAGCCGATTCTTCTAATTTCTCATCTGGGCATCTCTCTGTTCTTGAACCCTTAGCACTGTAAACATATCCAACTCTGCCCATACTGTTGATTCACTTCTCCAGACAGGTATAGCTTTGCTGGTACAACACACCATAGTCTTAGCTATGCCCATTTTGAAGTGGTTGGGAAGAGAATCACAGGATCTTAAGCTTTGGAAGGGACTTTTAGAGATCATCTAGTCCAACCCCCACTGCCAGAGCAGGATCACCTAGAGGAGGTCACACCAGTTCATCTAGGTGAGTTTTGAATGTCTTCAGAGAAGGAGAATCCACAGTTCATCTGGACAGCCTGTTCTAGTCCTCCATCATCCTCACAGTGAAGAAATTCTTCCTTGTGTTTCTTTGGAACCTCTTAAGCTTTAGCTTGTACCTGTTGCCCCTTGTCTTATCATTGTTCATTATTGAGAAGAGCCTGGCTCCATCCTCCTGACACCTACTCTTTACATATTTGTAAACTTTAATGAGATCACCCCTCAGTCTCCTCTTCTTCAAACTTCCCTCAGCCTTTCATCATAAGGGAGATGCTCCACTCCACTCATCATCTTGGTGGTCCTGCACTGAACTCTCTCCAGCAGCTTCCTGTCCTTGAACCAAGGGGCCCAGAACTGGACACAATATTCCAGGTGTCACCTCACAAAGGCAGAGGGAAGTGGAACTTTTTTCCTTTGTGAATCATATGTACCTCCGTGTACATCATATGCATTTCTATGTACCTTTTTACAGGATATATTTCTTAAAAATGTAAATAGTTGAATCCAAAGAAGATTTTGAGGGGACTTCACTCAGAAAACTAATAACAATTTGGGCACAGAAGGAATTAATCCCGCTTTCTGTGGAGCTTTGTCTGTTAAGTGGTCAGCTCCGGCATACATGAAACACAAACCTAGTTGAAGCTAAGTCTGTGTCTGGGGCATTTACAGGGGCCCTTTTCCCATGTGGCTGTTCTAGTGCCTGATGATGTGAGATGCCACTCTACAGCTTTTCCCACAGTAAGGGCATTTTCAGCATCTGTCTGCTCTACCCATTTGTCTATTTTCATGACATTTGTTACTTAATTACCCTGGAGAGCTTTAGCCCTTTGCCACATTTGGCTATCTACCACTGGGCTCAAACAACAACAACAACAAAAAAAAAAAAAAAAAAAAAAAAGAAACAAAATAAGCCCAAAAAACAAACAAGCAAAGAAAAGAGAGGCAGACAGACATCCAGACAAACCCCACACTTCTATAAGCCTTATTGCCTTAAGAAACAAATTAAAAAACAACAACAATGCAACTGACAACAGTAAAACCATGCAGTGACAAAGACCACACAATTTCTGAAGCATTCCCCAAGATTGGGGAAAAGAGTGGGGAAGCCACTTGAGAAGCAGTGCGTCCTCCCTGTCCCATTGACAGGGAATGCTGGATTTGAAATCCAGGCACAAAGTACCAGAGCATCCAGTCCAAGAAAGTGCAGGTTTAAGGGGATATATCAGAGCAGGTCCATGTGACCTGTCATTCCTGGGCTTCAAACAGCACCCTGCTTCAGACAAGAAGAGGCGTTTTGGCAGCTTGCCCTCTCCTCTGGAATCCCCTTTCTAGGCTCATATCAACTGTAGGTCTGGGCTTTCTATGTCTCCAAGCTCTGGACACATCACCCATTGAGCCTTATGAAGGACATCCTGTCCTCCTTCTGTGTCAAGGTCCACTGGGAGAAGTTTTCTGCAGGATCAGGATTTCCCTCAGCAGCCTATTTTGAAGTATCACTTCATCCACAGCTCTCTGCTGTTCCAGTGCCTCTTGGAAGACAACACTGGGATAGTGATTTACAGATATTCCCAGGGTTTATGTGAAAGTAGAATGTGTATAGGTTAGGAAATCTATAGAGTACTCAAGTACTTAATTTTTCAAGATGATGCATCTCCACTGAGCATTTTCTCCCTCTTCTCAGACCTGGTTTTGGACAGAAAAATTGATTTTTACATAGCGATTCTTTAGAAATGCACCTTTCCACCACAATCTGCTTAGATAAGACAGAGTTGAGAGTTGTTCATCAACACAAAATGCTTATTAATTATTTTAATCTAGCTGATGTGATAATAGATTAATATACTTTTTTTCTAGTTTTTAGGAAAATTATTCCATATATATTTTATCTTTCATTTTCTGCCTTTCACCTGTGCAGTGCAACTGTTATCTGCAGCTTTTCTGATTCAGGAAGTGAGATCCTTGGGTTAGCATGAAGAAAAATAAACCAACTCCCACTAGCTACAGTATAGGTGTAAATTACCAATTGGATAGTTGGGAACTCAACACTTATGCCAATTAAAATATTAATGAAGAATTCTAGCCTTTTTTTTCTATGTTAAAATGGAAGAAATTCTGAAGTACATGATTACCGTACAATACACAATTTTAAAAGATTTGTTACTTGTTTAGTGCTCTAAAACACATACTTTTGAATATTGTGTTGGATTTTACCCCTTGATCTTTTTGAGAAGCAGAACAAAAGATAAAAGCACAGGAAAGAAAAAGTATGAGGCAGCCCAGTTTCCCTGAAGTGATGGATTGAGTGGGTGGTAGCCATTTGTCAAGGAAGTTCATCTGGTAAATTCACAACTGAATTCATATCACAGAGAATAACTGCATTTCGGCTCCATGTTAGCCAGGCAGATCAGCATTTCAGAGATAACTGGACTGTAGTAATATTTCATAGCTTCCACAGGTTCTCATATGGGAGAATCGTTTCAAAGAGCTCACCTGCTTGCAGATGCACTAGTTGGGCTGGAAGGGAAAAGAGGGAAAAAAATAATGTCAAAGGATTTTATAGGCTGACTTTGTTCCTAAGGCTTATATTTATAAAATGCAACTAAGATGAGGAAAAATAACCCATTTCTCTAGATTTAATTACTTCCAGTCAGAGCTAATAACAGGTATGCAGACTTTCCTTCTTCAGCTAGTAATTTGCTTTTTGATCAATACTAAGTATTGATATATGCTATTGATATTGATATGCTCTGAATGATGGCCACCAAGCCTTCTGGGACTCCCTAGGTTCAAGCATGCTTTCCATTAATTGTCATATGCCAGATTTTTTTCTGGTCTCAGAAAGACTTCTTTTTCACCTCAGATAACTGCTTTACTGACTCTCAGTGCAGACTATTGCATTGTACATAGACACATATCCTCTTCCCTTTGAGCATTACAGAGAATGTAGGCAACTGCTAGGTCCTTGCAGAGAGGGTTCGGACAAAAGACAGACACAGACACAGATCATTTTGGTGCTAGTTGGTGCCCTTGAAATAATTCTTCATTGACATTAGGTGAAAATTAAAAGCAGATTACTTAAATTTTACAAAATGCAAAAGAATAATCAATGGCAAAGACACAGATTACATAGATGCTGATGACAGAAATAAAAGCAAGCTATACTTTAACTACTGGCACTAAGGATAAATTGATAAGATTCATCTTTACTCCTCTGTAGCTAGCTGACAGGCTACAGAAGTGTACCTAACCCATTTGGTGAGTAAATACATCCTCTTGCATACCTACATCTTGTACTATAGCCTTGCAGTATATTCTGTTTTGGTACCATGTGCTGACTTGTATATTGAATTCCTGTCTTGGTCTCTCAGTTGCTTCCACAGACTGAAAGCTGTAGCTCATATCAACATGGAACATCACAGTTATACTTCACATAAACAGATAAGTAGAATCAGTTCATGTGCTGTATTTGTGGCTCTTCACTGAAACTCTGTGCATTGATTTTACAGTGGCAATGGATTTGAGGTTAGCGAAATCATGGTAATAACTTGCTCAAAAAACGAGCTTTGGTCTCTTAGGAATGTCTTTAGTTACATGGTACCTATGTTTGCAAATGACCCAATCTGTGTGCAAAAAAACTGCATACAGAAAGAAAGAAAAGCCTCTGCTGCTAAGAAATATGGATTTTTTCTGGCCACAAAGTTTACAGGAACTATTTGAGAAGAAAGTATCAAAGTGTGTCCATGATTATCTAAAGCCCAACTTTGCCATATAGTAAGATATTAGATCAAAACAGGCGAAAAAGACAGAAAAAAGTGAAACCAGTAATTTAGAAAATCAGTATATTTGAGGGAGTAACTAAGACAACAGATACAGAGGCAGAATTATCAACAAATTGAAAGACAATTTGTGAATTATATTTATATCATGAAAAACTTCAGTTATATATGTCCTTGAAAATGCAGGACTGGCTGTTAAACGCTCTACTTAGGAGACAAGCTTACTAAACTCATTAGAGATTATCTAACAACTGAGGATCTACACCTGTAAGTGATAGAAAACACGGGGTTTATATAGTGAACTGTAGCTTTCAGCCTAAAAAAGGTGATTAATTCTTGTTCATTGGCATAGGGTAAAGAAATTAATAAGCGAGAACAAAAAACTCCAATAAATAAGGGGTTTGATTTTGAGAAAAAGCTGTATTTTGAATTTTTTAATAACTATATCATGCTCTTACAATAAAACTGAAAAAATCTATTACATTAAAATCAAATGGACTAATTATTTTAAAATATTAAAGGAACAGAGAAGGTCTTTTTGTCTATTGACTCCTTTTGTCTGTTCATCATGTGAAAAATGAATGCTTCTTGCAAAATTTTGAAGCCTTGAACTCAAATATGGCAATGAGGGAAGAATTTATTTAACAAATGAAAACCATATTAAAATTGAAGATTTTACCAAAATGTTTTAAGGCACTTTTATTTACTGAAAAATTGCACTTTTAGGTTAATATCTTTAGACATAAATAAGTTTCCATCTTTGCCCTAGCAAATACAAACCCAACCATTATACACCGCTATGCAGTGCATTTGCGTCATTCTGTGGGCTGCTGGTACAAATTTCAGCACTGAAAACCTTTTGTGTATGAGCATTTCTTACTTGTCAATGTGTTTTCTTTGACTTCAAGTAACAAAGTCTACCACAGCCAAAGCTGAATGATCTCCTTTTAGGAATATGTTCCCAAGCGTTGGTCATCACACTGAAAATGTTATCCAATGACATTAGGACCATTTGGGTGGTATTATTGGAATATTTGTTTATTTTTAGTGTTTCTCATGCACATCTACATTCTTTAGGCCCACATTTTTTAAAGATGGGACATATTAGTTCAAACATAACAAACAGCTCAAATAAGCTGGCATAAGAGGCCTGTAGGCTTACTTCACAATCTTTTCTCCAGCTGTTTCCTCTGGGATACAAAGAAAAAAGCAAATACACAAACAAAAACCTCAAATAAACCAAACAAAACCCCATCAACAAAGCAGATCCAACAGTAAGCCTCTCTGGCCATTGCATACATTGCTTGAAAGTGGTGCTGCCGCACACATACACAAGCACTCAATAAAATCTGTCCCTAGGGAAAGCATAGGGCAGCTGGAAACCCTTTCTGTGTGCCCTGATTAGAAGCAGAACTGTGCAGCAGAGAGCTAAGCTGGCAACTGAATTCCAAGTCCCAAGGACTATTTTACTCCCACATAACTTGCCTTCAGTAACAAGGATTATTCATTTCAGCGCACTAGATAGAGAAATATATATTCTTTTCAAATAGCAAGAACTAGTATCTAATTGCACAGCTACGCTCAAGATTCGGTGATCTAGTCCATGCACCTTTGGCATCATGGTATTTTTATGATTGATTTCAATGGGAACAATGTCATCCCCAAAGGAATAACCTTCTCTCCTCCCTTCTTGCTTTCCACTCAATCCCCTCCTCCTGGAACACAAAACATCCCTGGACACCTTAGCTACACTCAGATACAATTTGGCTGCTGTTAAAGGTCAATGAGCAATGATAAATAAGGGAGCTGTAGTAACTCTAATTCCTGTCACAGTCTTTCTATCAAACCGGTCATTTGGTGAAGCTGCTGAAATGTAGGCACTTGGTTAAGTGGTGATTTCACTCAGGCCTTTAACCATGAGTAAAACTTCCAGATACTACATCAAATGAGGGTGACATGAAATGATAGTATGATCTGAATTCCAGACAGACACATGAGCAGACTTTTGGAAAAAAGACAATTACATGAGTTACATTAAAAAAAAAAAAAAAGTGATTAGGTTAATTGCTGAATTTAGCCGTATTTAGAATCTATTTTTGTATTGGCTACATTCTTCAATGTTCTTGTTTAAAGCATGAGTTTTACAACTGGGTGTTGAGAGGCTAAGGTGGGAATCACTCACAGAATATAGTCACCAACCTGTTATTTCACAGATGCTGACTCTAAATAAGATCTGTGGTTTTTTTCCCTGCATTACTGCCAGAGTGTTTTTTTTTAAAACTGCTCAAAAAGAGGATTACCATCAGCCTCCTTTGAGACCATAAAAAGTGCATGTTGCAGCCCCCAAAACATGGATATTTGGGAGAAGAAATGTCTTCAACGCTCACTCTCACAGCAGGACTTTGAAAAATGCACCTTATATGTATGCTTTGCTTCTGCCTTACCTCTTCTTTCGTTTCTCTGGCTGAGTAACCATTAGTAACCACAGAATCTTCAGAATAGTGACCTCAGGCATGTAATAAGGGCAAAATCTTGACGAAATATGACTCATTTTGGTGGGATGGCAGCCAAGAAAAGAAGTTAGCAGTAGTCTTAGCTATCACATCTTCTATAGTGGAGGCACATTTATCCTTTAATACACAAAGACAATATTTATCTAATAAAGAAGATGTTCTTATTTTGAAGATATATTTTCAGGTTGTCAAACTTAGAATTAAAAGAGGATAAACTGAATCTCTTTAGAAAAACAGCCAAAAGTAGGATAACGTGATTTGGCTTTTTTATTTAATATGTATTAAATAACATTGTTTTAGTAAACTGAAGGGCAAACAGGGATTTTGCTTTCAGCTTGCATGGTTTTGCTTATCTCTTTTCATATATGTGTGTGTGTATTTTCTTCTTTTAACAAAGGACAACACATATTCCATATAAAAGTGAAAACATACTCCATTTAAATATGCATTAAAGTTATGTATTCATTAGTTCTGTTTGAACTAAATAAGATTACTTGTGTGTAAAGTTATTTCCATATGTAAATTTATGTAGAATCAATCTATGCTATTCCAGTTAAAGATCTAGAAAAGCAAGGAAAAGTTATTCAAACAATGGAAGTGTTCTATGATTCCAGAGATTGTGACATCCAGTACTTGAAAGAAATATATTACTTATTAATTTCTGAACCAGTAGATTTTTTAATATATTGTACTTTATTCTGCACTGTGTTCTCTGGTCTTAGTGTGACTTACATCTACGTATTTTTGGTAGAAGCATAACAATATATATTCAGTGGAATTTGATATCAGATCTTTTGTTTGTGAAAACCAAGTAGCAATTGATAAAAGTAGAAAACAAGCAGAAAGAAGAATTAGATAAATGTTAATTGAAATACCAGATGATAAAAAGAAGGATAAGGTATTTGTAACTACTTTGTTTATAACAAAGCACCAGAAATAATGTATACCAAGTCTATATCATTCCTTTTGAATTAATACTAGTGGAAAAAAATATAAACTAATCTTCATACATCTCTTCATATATAAAGACTACATAAAAAGGAATTATTATTCCACTTCAACGGATGACAAAACTGAGTAACAGTTAGGGCCCTAAACATTCATGCTCAGATGCTATCTAAAGTCATGAATTCCCAAACTGGATTTTTTGCTTAAATGTGCCCAAAACAACACAGGCAATCCCTCTGAGCATGCTACTCTTGCTACAGTACCTCTCTCTGGTCCAAACCCCAGCAGAGACTCAAGGTTACACTTTCCCTCTTCCACATTTGATTTGTAGGAATTCGTTAAGGTGATAGATATAACAGATTCAAGATTGCTGTTGATAAACACAATTGCTGCAGTAGCGCTAATATATGATAAAATGCCAGCAGTACTTATCCCAGGGATTCATTGCCACAAAGAAAAGTGCAATTCTTAACAAGAAGACATTCCTGTCTTGCTGAAGGGAGTCCAGTGCTGTCAGGTCTGTACTGGGAGTACAGACTGTCTCATTTGGTTCTTCAGTCTCTTTCTTCCTGCTGCATTATCTCTCTAAGTCAACTTGAGAAGAAGAGAAGAGAAAGTCCTTAAAAGGCTAGAAAGGCTAACAAAGCTAAAATTCCCCTCTATCTTCCTCTCCTTGAGGACTTTTATGCCCCAAATTTCTCTGCCTCCTCCCTGAGGTGATGTTTAATATGATTTGGGTTTAACATGATTTGAAAGAGTTGAGGAACATAGCCATATATATGTAGCATGTACCTCTTTCAGGTCATTATCATTTTTAGGGGTATCAAACAGGCATTAACTTTAATATTCATTTCATAGTTAACAAACAATTGTCTCACTCTGGGCACCTTGGCCTTTCTGAAACTGTTTTAAAGCTGTTTTTCTGCTTGATTGCACCATTTACAGCCAAAACAGGACAATCTTGCCTCTGCAAGTCTTTCTCCCTCAGGTGCTTCTCATACTGATCTCTCAGGCCTCCACCTTCCAGGTCTGCACAAGAGAGAAGCAGACACTGGCACTTTTAACCCTTTGTGTGCGATTCCCATAGAAAGTGTTCCTAAGGTGTGTCTGATAGCAAAATAGTCAAAATGGCATTGCTCCTCTGTTTGTCTTCAATACACTGACTGCTGATATTTGCAAAGTTGCAAGAGGAAGAGAGAGCTCTGGATGCAGCTCCCTCCTTGGCCTGAGAAAGCTGAAGTCTCAGAGTTATCTCCCTCTGAGAACACCTTACAAGTTCATTTGGTTAGGAACATTGTCCTCTTACCAAAGCCAGGAAGCTCTGTGATGAATATCTTAATATTCATGGGATTTAAAAGGAAAAAGGTGAGGATCATGGCTTGGTAGTGCCCTGCTTCAGGCAGTAAGCTCATGGTGAAGACATACTCCTTTCTGGTCCCACTCTACGCATAGCCTACAGCACACAAACTGATGGTGTGAGCATGCTCCTGGGAAGCATTATATGCTTGCTGGCAGCTGGCTCTTCCACTGTCAGCAGAAATCCTGGACTGCAGGACCATTACATGTGAAGAGACACTGCCTCTCAGCTCTTGCACTACCTCCTAACCAAACCTTTTCTGCAGGTCTTTGAGTACAAGGCTGTAGCTGTCTAACTTCTTAAAATCCATGGGATACAAGAAAGCTACATGAAGTACAATATAAATCACTTATGTCTCCAAACCTATTGCTTTTATGCATCCTATTAGCATGCTGTAGACAGCTACACAGGTTTTCCATGCTAATGAAGGCCATGTTTTGCAGCCCTATGCTAGGCTTGGGCTTTAAATTCTAATTTTTACTGTTGCAGAGTTGAGTCGAGTCAGTAGAAAAGCTGGATGAAGAAATCAGAACATCCGATTCCTGTGTATATTCTTTAAACTTTACATTATGTTCTGCTTAGGAGTTTCATAAATAACCAGTTTGATATAACCAGTTATCCATAGAAGCCATTAGTTGTCCATTAGGGTTACTGGGCAATTAATGGCTTCTATGAGGGTATATCAAAATGAACAAAATTAACAAAATTAACTGTGTTTGCTCAAGAGGTTCTCAATCCAGCAAGCTAGGATTGACTAAAGGTCCTCAAAAGGGCAAGTCCAATCAGGCAGAAATATAACAATCACATCTGAGCTGTTCTGAAAAGAAAGCAACTACTGATCTTAAACTGCTTCCCATTAATATTTACAGGGTAATATGTGCTTTGCAGTATGTGGCACACTCCAAAGAGAGTGCAGGGAGAGTTTTCATAGTCAATGAGGTATGCAGCTACTCCTATGTGATTAAATACTTGATCATAACATTCAGTCACGTCGCTAAATTATGATGTCCAAATCTTTGCCTTTCAGAGTCATGTATGATCTGTTTTATGCGGGAAAAGTCGCTATCAATATATAATAATTGCTTTTATTCATACTTCCTCTGAAAGCAAAATCAGTATCCGTGCAGTGACCACTGTCCACTATAGCTACTCTCCTCACCTTCTTCAGTGTCAACACACACCATACTTCACTTTTCTCCTCTCAGCATCAAAATTAAGCAGATTTTACAGGGAAAGTTTGAATATATGAGGCTATTACCTATCTAGGGAAGAAAAAACTTTAAAAAAATATGTGGTCCCAAATGTGAGCAACCTGACAACTACCTCTTCACTCTTACAGTCATAGGACTCTAGCTCTTTCATGGTGCAGTTGCAGCTGTTACTTGTTAACCGAGAGAGTCTTTCTCAGACAGGTACACCACAAGTTATTTACTTTTTGTCTGCCAAAACCTCTTCACATTGATCTGGAAACCAAGCAGCAGACAGAGTGGCTGACAGAATACAGATTTGGTAAACTCATGGATAACATATAGCCCAACCAGCTCAATGTGTCCTATCCTGCACATTTGGTTTTGCTGTGAAATTACAACATCCAGAGCATTAGTTCTGATGAACAGCACCTTCCAGAGAATATTTCTTTAAAAGAAAAATACATTGATCAGTACTGTTACATTAAATGTAATTTTTACTAAATATTGACTCAGTTGTCTGCTCTGTTGAAATCAACTACTGCCACTCTCTTTAAAGCAAGAAAGTTACGCTGTAGGAACCAGCCAAAGAATTGTTAGAAAAGTTCAGAGCCAGCTGGAGACTGATTTAACACCAGGATGCAACTTGTACATCAATCCTAATTAAAAGAGGAAATGGATTTGTCAGACAAATGCAATGTTTCAGGGTAATTCCTATCACCAATGATAACAGCTACCAGATTTTACAAATCGGCTACTCTAACACCACCATCAGAAGAAAGTTGAAAAGAATAGACGTGTTTGAAGAATGACACTTGAGCTGGGTGGAAAACTCTGCTAATGATTTCTCTTGAAATTTCTTTTGTAGCCAAAAAAAACTGTCTTCAAAAGACAGGAAAACCAAAACTTACAACTGAAAAAAGAAAGCTGGCCTTCTACTTTCTAGTTGTTGATGAAGACGCAAAATTTCCCATGTATTTTCACTAAAGTATTTTATATTGGAGACAAAAAAAAAAAAAAAAAAAAATCGACTTCTTTCAGTTAGTTTTGTTACCCAAATCAGTCAGAGAAACTTTAGTCACTGCTCTGTTTTAGTGCATAAGAGATCTAGTTTCTAAAATTCCAACACTGGCTACAGGAAAATACCAACTGGGACGTTGCAGAACAATAGCAACAGTCAATTGTATGAATTCGAGCTCCCTGTGCTGTTCAGTCACCACTCTGCAGCAATGACCTTGGCAATGACCGTTTCATTCCCTTTTTCTCTTGTGGACTAGGAACTGCCACTCAGGCAGTGTTGAGCACATGTCTCTGAACAGCCCAGATGCCACATAGTTATTCCCCAGAGCAGCCTGTGAATGATAAGGGAGCAGTGTTCACATAACTTGGGATCTCAGGAACTTTGAGTCTGTCTGCTAACCTATCTTAACAACAATGTCTAGCTAGTCCATGATGCTACTAACACCTGAACTTGTATGTCTTCTCTGATACATGAGTACTAACATCAAGAAGCAGCAAGTAATTTGTGTTGCTAGTGCCAGATCATACCACACGCATCCCTTTGGTGCAAGAGTCTCAAAGTGCATCAGGATGATGCACACAACACTGCTGTAGAACTGGGCGGGTACTGTCAGCTCTGTAGCAGTCTGCCAGGAGCAAAAGCACACTCCCCTGAGATGTTCTATAGATATCCTTTTTTTTTGGCTTCTTTCACTTCAGGATCAACCCTCTGTATAAGATAAAGGAATGGGCATCCTTCTAACTCAAGAAATAGCAATAATGCCCTTGATGCTGTTTAACTGTGACTCTACCTCACATATTTCTTTAGCCGATGTGTAAATAACACTCTTCATCAGTTTATCTTCTACTTTTGAGGCTTTTTTAAGCTCTTTTAATAGAGTTTCTGGGAACAATGGTTTATGTGTCAGTGTGCAGCTTTGAAATAATAGCGGTCATATTTACTTTCAGGTTTCTTCATATTTTGGCAGAGCATTATTTGTTGCTGCTATGTGAAGTTCATCTGAGCTAGAGTCACACTTGTCATCCTTTACCCCCTCTAGCCCACATGCTGGGAATACCTGCAATCAATTAAAAATGTGGTGAAACTCATTCCCCTTTTGTATATATATTTCTTTTTCTGGACATCATCCTTCTTAGCAGTGATTGTCCAATGTGTGCAAGCTGCTTTGCTCTTGTTTTGATTCAAGACAGAGCTCTGTGTCCCATTTTAGCTTTAAGACTTAGGGTTGTGGTGACACTTTTGCATATCAAATCAGGCCTGCAGTGTTGAAGGACTGTGGAGTTCACTATGTAGACTATGGCAAGTGACTTCCTTCCTCCCTAACAGACATCAGCAGCACTTTATAGGAGCTTCACTCTGCATTTTCCTATAGTTTCTCTACATTTTCTTCACAGCTCCCATTAGGACATGGTCTCCTCTTAGTTGTCGCTTAAAATTGCAAGACTGGTTACTCTGAGCTAATCTCACATGTATGTTTCATTTTTTACATGGAATTCAGGGTTCCTTTCTGTACTACCACTTCACAGTCAGCCTCTACTCTATTTAACAGAAAATTATTGAGTGCAGCACGCTTTTCAGAACCAGCTGCTCTCAAAAACAAAGCAATCTTCTGAATGTCTTCATTTCTATTGGTACCACTTGCCTACAAACACAAAACAAAGTGCCTACTGAATTTCCTTCCGTTGTCTTCCATATTTACAGAGGGTTTTGGCTCCAATAGAGATTTGAAGTTCTCCATTCCTCTACTTAATCTATTTTTATTCTTGGTACCATGTGGTGCTCAGCAACCACTTGGAGACAAGGTGTTTAACAGAGTTCTATTCCATTCAGTGTGTATCATCCAACGGCTTCTGCATTACAGCAAATGAGTCTTTTACAGATATAACTCCTCACATCTTTAACTGATTACATTCTTTTTTCTGATTAATAGCTTTTTCTGAGCAATGTATGGGCTGTATATGTGCAGTGCTGTTCACTAGTGCAATTTACTGCTCTTGCTGTGTGATTTAACGTACTGTAGCTTTTGCCCTATAGCTATTGCTTCAAAACATTTTAGCTATTTGGGTTATTTTTGTAAGAATATGCAAGGTTGTACAAGACAGTTTGCAACACCACCTTACTTCTTTGCAAAGAAGCTCCTGTAACATTGCTAGAAAATAAAACTAAAGTTGCTAGAACCATAGCTGAAATAAATAAAATTTATTCAAATGGATATTTCCAATCTACTATTTTGAAGCACATTTTTGCAGCATACATCAACACATAGCTCTTATATTGCTCTGGGAAAAGTGGGAGAAAAAAATAACAGGGACATTTTTGACTGCATATATAAAGGAGCAATCCCAATGGAATTTGAATCCCACATCCTTCAGGAGCTGGAAGAGCAAATGGAAGGCAGCATCCTTAGCTGGGTCAATTGGCATGCCACCATTGAATTTCAACAGTTTATCTCAGAAAATAATGACTAGAGCAAGAGAAAACTATCTGTCCTTTTAAAAGTCACGGAAAAAAACTAGTGTGACATGAAAGCAGTGACTCCACAATTCTTTCTATAGTGATAAAAATAGATCTCATGCAGCTTTACATCCTCAGTCAGCAGCTGAACTGCAAGTTACAGTGTGTGACCCATCTGACCTGTTTACCAAGAAACCGAACATCAAATTCTTAAAAAATTCTGAGTAATTTGATGGGACACAATTTTTTAGGAACAAACAGCTGATAAAAATGTGTATGTGTATTATATTTGTACACAAGTAAATATTTCAGTGTGTCCTGACCAGCAGAAGCTTGGAAACTGAAGATATGTATGAGATTAACAAGACGTCCTCTGGAGGCCTGGTTAGCTTGTGAAGAGCGTAACTGCTCTGACACTAGCTGATTATTTCCCATAGCAGCATGCTCCTAGATAGGACTCTTAACTTTTTATAAGACACCTACATGTACTCCTGATAATGTTTGTTGGGACTAAGTCTTTGCTTACACATTTATCAACCATTTAGAAAAGTTCCTTTGTGAGCTCTTATCTTGCATAAATTGGATGATGTAAAGGGTTTCCTCCTTTTTCTTTTTTTTTTTTTTTTTTTTTTTTTGGGGGGGGGGGTTATTTTTTATTTTTCATAATTTGTTTGTTTTTATGGTTTTCTTTTTTTTTTTTTTTTTTTTTTTTTTTTTTTGAGGGGGGGTGGGTGTTTTTTTGGTTTTTAATCTCCTCTTGCAATATTTCTTAATTTCCATTTTTCATAGCTAGTTTGTTAAGGTTACTTTATGGTTTTCATTTATACATTGAGTACAGTGTTCATTTCCCTGTACAGCAGAAGTCTGATGTTAAACACAGCTTTCACATTACATCTGTTACCTACTGGAAAGGCAAAAAGAAAACAGGATAAGAGGAACTAGATTGACTTGAAGTGGGAAGCAACAAACTGCACATTGAAGATAAATATTGCAATTACCTTGCTCTGGGAGCAAGCTGGAGGGCAAACAGTATCAATTTTGTACTCAGCAGCTGTAAAAATTGGGCTTTTGTGTAGTTCACCCCAGCGTGAGGTGGAATGAAGTCCCTAGTTCTGTCCTGGAGGTAACAAAAGAAACACTTCAGTATACATACGTCACTATTCAGACTGACTGAACTAGAGAAAGTACTGGGAAAAATATTGCCCAAGTAATCATATCAGAATGTAGTCTATTGTACCAAGAGTATGTGTTTCAGTTAGATTGGTGACAAAAGATGAAAATGAGGTTATATTTGGTTGTCTCTTGGCCATGAGATTCCTTAGACTGATGGAGCAGGCACAACCTTTATGATCTGTAAAATCTTTTAATATTTTTTCTTAGTGAGATGTTTATGCCATGGAAGAGAAGTTGATGAGTTAGATGGGTATAAGAGGTACGTCCTTAATCTATGTAGATTTGCTGCTGTGGTCAAGATCACCTAAATTCTAGAGGTTTGCACATTTGAAAAACTGCTTTGTTACTAAGCAGCTTCTTCAGATCATCACAAGCCCATTCAGCTGCGTTATTTTTATTTTAATCAAACCGGCTAACTGTTCTCTCCTTATTTGGAATTATGATTTGACCCTTTCTTCAAGAGAGTCAATAGTAAAAAACTTCCTATACTTCAGTAAGAACAGATGGGAACCTCCCCTTGGCAAGTGAGGATCAAATCCTTTTCATTTCTGATTTAGTTTCTGTCCAATTTTAAGGATTATGGCCTAGGAATTAAAAAAGAATTATTTTCTTGATGACTTGGGGTAGTGAAATACTCATACTTTCATAGCTCTATTGACTCGCTACTGTAAATAAACATAAAGAAAACGCAACTTTGGTAGAATATGCAGGAAAAATTCAGAGGACTCTTACCTAGCAGATAGATTTAACAGTACAATGCTATTTTACTGCACAAAGTCACTACTTTGGGATAGAGTAATGATTCCAACTACTGAGAGAGAGCATCAAGATTAGATAGAGTGACAGAAATTATGGTAGGATATTCTTTCAAGGTCTCCATTTGTAAAGGTTTTCAAAGTAACTGATTTCAGATGAAAGTTAGTAAATATGATATTCATTTTATGAGAAATTAAAAAATGATGAGGAAAACCAACATTCTCTCTCACTATTAAATCATGCAGAAACCTTTGGTAATGATTAAAGCTAATGTTCGTGTTTTGATATTAGCTAGGATGAAACGTGTTGAGAGAAATTGTGAGTATAAATCAAATAGAAATTCTTAGACAAAGACCTTCATTTTTCATGAAATGGAGATTAAAAAATGCTGGGCAAATATTGTCTATCAGTTTAAAAACATCACATAGAGTAAAAACTACATCAATTTGTCCCCCTGAAAGAGGCTTATTAAGTATGATGAATTTATAACTAAAAACACATTGCCCTAAACAAAAATGGGTCAGCTACTCAGTTGCAAATTGGAGAGCTCCAACAGCGATCTCAGAACTTCCCCTGATAGTGCTACAACCAATTCAAAAGAATCTCTACCAAAGAGTTATGAGATGAACAGGTTGAGGGTTGGAAAATACAGAATAATTACAAGTAATTTCCATGTACTGAAACCCAGGATCATTTGTGTGTCAGTCCTCAATACCACAATAAATGGGTTTGGGCAGTCATAACGCCAATACATTTAGTGAACTTGGCTTTCTGTTCTGAAAGTATGCAATGGTGCTTGGGTGGAATACTAGACTTTTATAAAAAAATTATCTTAAATGAGTTGACCTCAAGTATCTAATTTTTAAAGGGTTACTGTAAACCATTAAGCAAATATAGACAATCATTTGCAGGTGATGCAAGTGGAAAATAAAGACAGGCACTTACAGAGAAGACTTGCATTAAAAGGTCTGAGAATAAACATTGCATCAGATATCTTTAAGTCTGTTCTGGAAAGATCATGCAGAACAATAGATTAATGACTTAAAATGAGCTTAATTATTAGCCAGTGGGCTTCATGAAGGCCTATATCTTTGAATACAATATAAATCATAAGTAAACTAGATGCAGGGCCTGCATTATGCTGAGAAATAAAACTGGAATTCATTATAAGCTGAGAAAATTTAGAAGATTTGCTCAATATCATCATTTATTTCATCGGGGACAACAACATGGAGTTGAAGCTGCACAAAAATGAAGTCCAGAAATAATATGACAGTAATTTATAGCTGAAATATTTGCAGAATCTCCTTCGTAGACTATGGCTTCTACTTCACAGATCTCTTACAAAAATAGAGAAATGGAAGCTTAAGCACAAATAGAAGAAACCAAAGTTCAGGCAAGAAACATGAAAGAAATTCTTTCTGACTGATGTTGAGGCCAGAGTATTGGGCCACTCAGCCTTTAGTGAAACTATCACTGTATCATTGATCCTCAATAGTTTTGGGTTTTGCTGCAAAAACCATACAGCTGCTAGTCTAACACTAACATTTAAGTAAACAAATTCAGGAAAAAGTGATGAATAAATTGAAAGTTACTCTAGCCAAGACTTGGGAATCCAACTCAAGTCTATCTTTAGAAATAGCCATGCACAGTGATGGCCAAGTCAGGGAAACAGCATTTCTTCTCTCCTTTAAACATGCAGTTTCACCAACACATTGAAAACATTCTGGTCTGAATGCACTATTTATATCTGTCTTTCAGCATTAAACTCCCATTCCTGAGCAAGATGATAGGTCTAAGTCCTCAACTTCATAGCTATGTGAAGATCAACATCAAACTTCTGTAGTTGAACTTAGATGAAATATATTCCCCTTTTATTTCTTGTAGGCTTTGTCTATGCTTAAAAGATCCTCCGGGATAGTTATAGATGTATCTGCATATTATTCTCCAAGTGGATGTGAACTCCAACTTCCTGTGTCACTCTTTGGACAGCTCCAAAACAGAAGCCGTATCACTGTGGTTAGTTCAGAGTCCAGTCTTTTGCTCTTGAGAGCATGTTTATTCCCAAGTTAACTGCAGCTATGTGCTTTCTTCTTCAGAAAAATCTCACATTGTGCCACTTGAAGGACAAAGAGTGAAAAAAAAAATCATGATTTCTTGGAAAAAAAACCTCAAACTGCAGTGTCAGCTGGCAACATGAAAATACATCTGTCTTTATGAAATGAGGAACCTTATTACTGGTAGATAGGCAAAGAGAGATCTATTGCTCATCTAGGTCATTCTATTGGGTGGTTTGTCTACTGGCAGCATTACAGTTAGCAAGGCTGGCTTCAGGGACTTACCCTCAGATATGGCTGTAGGCAAGCAAGACCAACACAGTTGCAATAGGCCTCGTGATTTGTAGAACCCTGGGCTACATGCTCTTTCAGGTAAGCTCATGCTTTAGACAACTCTGAATTTAGCAAACACTGCAAGCCCTGCCCTGACACATATTCCCTATTTAATTATGGTAAGTGCTCTCACACGAGGTAAACCCATTGACAGACATCCATTTTGCCTGTTCAAATATACTCTAAAAAGCATGGTCTGCACGTCCCAGCTTAAGCAGAACAAACTGAATAAAAAATAAATAGTAATCAGGGTTAGAGCACTGATGCTCTGACTTCTCAAGTCTTGTCAGAAGGCTCATCCTACACTGCCAGCTGACCCAGTTGGTTATAGAATGGGTACTGTGGACATGTTTTATGAATGATATTTTTGTTTGCTTGTCCATCATCAAACCTTGACAGACTACAATTACCTGCTAAAAATAAAGTCTCTTGACTCCATTGTGAAAGTGTCCAGAAAATATTGTTCAGTGCAGGTCAAACAAAAGTTTTCCACATTTGTCTCTTCTGTCCTTTCTTCTAGGTATCTGTCTACCTACCTATGTTCCTCCTTTCTGTACACTCTTTCCAATGACAAACATTAGAGAGAGGTGTCTTTCTGACAGTTGAAATAGTGAAAAAGCAGAGTATCTGGGTTTCAGAAGCACATTCATGTCATTTACAGATATTAATATAATGATTTCAGTTTTTGATGCTTGGCTTTTGTCCTTCCTCTATCTAAGATAAAAAAGAAGAGACAGTTGAAGAGATAGGGATAGATTCATAGAGCAGGTCAGATTAATCCTTCTTGTCACATAGGATGGCCGAGACCATATCCATTTAAAAATGCAATGCAAAACACAGTGAAGAAATGTTTTTTTCACACACCAAGAAACTACAAGGCATGGAGGGAGCAGAAAGAAATGCTGTTTCATAGCAGCACAAAGTATCTCAGGACTGGATGGAGCACACAGATTACCAGGCAAACAAACTTGGGGCAAACTGCAGTACCACTTAGCACCAAACACAATTTCCTATTCAAAGTACTCTACAAACAATAACAAAGGGAAATGTGCATATGCTTGCATGCAAAACAGAACTATTGCTGCTGGGTAACTGTGCTTGCATGTAAAATAGAACTATTGCAGAGTGTGGATCACGTTTTCCTTTTATGAAAGAAAGGAAAACACATTTTCTTTGAAATCAAAATGCTTCATGAAAGTATTTCCCACCTGTACAATCTCTCTTGTCCAATGTGTAAATTTTGCCAAAGGAAGAGACAAAGAGTCTGACTGCAGAAGCCTCTTCCACCTGAAAAGCAGAGAATAACAGCACAGCCACTCCAAACCATGCTCCCTTAAGACTGGGAAGATCCTGCGAGGACTTGACTGCTAGGAATGACCTTCAAGCTTCACAAAAAAATCTTTGTTAAATTTTGGATTCCATTCTACTGAAAGAAATGGGAAGAAGACAAATCTTAAATTCTGCAAGATGGGAAAACTGTTTCTTAGCTAGCTCAAATCCAGACTAGTGAAAGTCCAGCTTTCAGCAAGTAGTTTACTTATTTGCTGGATCTCCTCAGTGCTAGTTGTAACCCTACACAGGTATTGGAAAATAAAGGTATTGTAACCATTTTTTGTAGTTGCTATCTCCCTTTGACTAACCTAATTGTACCTTCTGTGTTTTTCCAGGCATGTTCCTGGAAGGTAATTATTTTCCTTCTTTAACTGACTTGATAGGAATATGTATGTTTCCAGTGGTGGCAAAATTTCCTGTCTCTGGTTAAAAAATCTTGGTCACAGAAACTTCAGGGTGTTTGGCCTATACATAAAAATGAATAGCCAAAGCTTCAGTTATAATGGACTGCAAACTTTAGTTGTTATTAACTTCAAATGCTGGTTAAACACCATAAATATATGTATTTTTATATTAATTTCATGTTGCTCCTTGATAAATCAAGATCAATTTAATTATCTTTACATTGCATTAGTTCAAAAGTATGGCAAATAACAGACTTGCTTATAAGGATAACCTAAAACTTAAATATAATGGAGTGGATGTTATGTCAAGCTTGCCATCTGCAAAGCTGCAGTAAAATATTTTTAGTATAATGAGGGCAGACTGGAATCTGGTCTAATCTATTTAGTCTCCAGTCAAATTCAGAGAATCAAAAAATGGTCCTAAGCATCTTTGTGATTCCCTGATCTTTGCTCATTACACAGCAGGCTGGACCCAAACTTCAACTTAAAAGACATCCAAGACTCTTACTGTATGACTTTGACTAAGAAGACCATTTTGGCACCATGGGAGAGTGTGCAGTGCAACAGCAAGTCAGCTACTCCTTCTTTTCCAAAGTTACACAAAAGGAACCCTGAAAGAAATGGTTCAAGGCAGCTTTAAGGTTATATTGAGTCTTAAAAACCTATTGATTTTGTCATCCTGCTTGTAATTTCTACTCTGAATATATGTACTGGTTGTTGCCCGTTTTCTGTGAATGACATTTTTGAAGATGTTAACAGCACTGAGCAGTTTTTCTTGGTAGCTTTTGATTTTACATTCTCAGTAGCCTGGAAGCATTTTGACAAGGAATTGTCTTATCTCAGTCTGTCAGGCAATCACTGAACCTGCATCAGCCCATAGGCTGCAGCCACTGTTTGTTGTGCAAATGCCACCAGCTGCCACAAGCCATCTTTATTCTCCTTGCAAGGAGGCATAGCTGGAATGTATCATCCAGTCCACAGACAGTGATGTGGGTCCCACACTAGTCCCACTGCTCACTGAATGCAGATTATTATGTCCAAAAAGGGTTACTCTTGGTGCTGCTATCCCTGATGGAGCTGGAGCCTGATGGATACAAGCCTTTCACCCTAAAAGCAATAGCTTGTACTCAGTTTGACAATACACATCTTTCTCATGTCAAATGGACAGGCAGTTCCCATGTAAGGGATTAGTGAATGAACTTTAATATAAAAATGTCAAATTAAAGATGTATTTTTTCTCCCTACCAAAACAATATTTGCTTTCCAAGGTACAGTGGCTTTTAAAATGAGGCATGATAGGGCAATCAAACACAAGATCTACTTTTCATACCAAGCATGACCCCTAGATGAAGTGCCACCCTTTTTGCTTGACTTGATCTCTGATCTCAAAAGCAAGTAGGCATTTGGGCCTGCAATGGGCTCCTGGCAGGATGCAGTCAAGGTGGCCATGCAACAGGGAGCAGCAGGAGTTCTCTTATACTTGCCTGTCAAGTGAGAGTAAGTGAGTCTGAAAAAAAAAAAAAAAAAACAAAAATTCACCCTCATAAATAAATTTTAAACTGTTGGCACAGCAGCACGGGGCAAGAGAAGCAGTGTTGGTCTGAGTGAGTGCTCATATAGAGCTGCTCCTTCCCCATGATCTCACTCAGATATCTCCTTTAATACACTAACCATTCATGCAGAAAAATCTCTTATCCAAGGTTAATTTGGTCCTTTCAGACTCTGTTGGCTTACACACAGCTACAGGTGAGATTTCCCCTCAGATTGTGAGCATTTTCTCTGCTGAGAGGATTTAGGCTAAATCATGCAAGTGCTGACAGTGATCTAACATTTTTCCACAGCCTTCTTATGTGCCCTAAAAGTCATTTAGCTTTCCCACAGTTTACTTGGGAGGACTCAGGGCTTGGTCCAGTGCAGGTTGAGGACCCAGGGCTACTGGACCACCGCAGCACTCGGTAAGCTGGCACTGGTTGGCTGTACCAATGCTTCAGGGTCATACTGGCACAAGGCTCACTGAGCACCTTGGTGTGATTAACACATTCATGCAGATCTCTGCACTGCTCAACTCCATCTTCTGAATGCAAATATAGTCAGCTTGGAAAGCTTTTCTCCTCTGGTCGAGTACTGGGGATCAGCTCTCCGTGTCATGCATGCTTTGGAAGAAATCATAGCCCCATAACAAGAGGCCTAGCAACTGGCGAGGTATGACTGTACAATCAAGATGTGACATGTACCACCTTAAAACCAAGGATCTAAAAGTGTGTTTCGTACTCTAATGCTTTTGGGGATACCTTTGTTCGTAGGGCTAATGTCTCTGAATATCAAAGGAGCAGATGATTTTTCTGGATCTTGTTAATTTTTGATGCCTGTCTCTGCACTGGAAAGCCTTGATTCAGTATTAGTTATGGAAAAATGCCTATCCTTAGTTGCTGATTTGAGCTTGCAGGTGTTACTTTGTGGTTCTTCTTCGATCTATAGCTGTTTGGAGTCCTCTTTCTCAAGCTAAGTGAGCTGAGGATGCAGAGCATTTGGCTATTCATGCCAAAGGCTTTAATGACCCTGATCTGCATGGACTTAACAATATTTCTAGTCATTCTTGGCAACTATGGTCAAGTTTGGATTACTTCTAAGCATGTTAAATTTCTTGTATAGCTTAAAGCAAACACTATGCTGATTTTTCCAGGATTCTCTTTGGAAACTTTAGGGAAGTATAAGGAGTGCTACAAAAAATGGGAACAAATTAGGATTACATAAGGAGAAAAGGCAACGATTTAGGTGTAACTATCCCAGGCGAAAATGGAAACAACCTTAGCTTTTAAAATGAGCATTATAACTCTGCTAAGCTTCCTGTTCTCTTCCTTTGATCCAGTTACTTTCCAGACTCCTTAGGGGTTACAAGATCTATCACAGACAGAATGTTCTTCAAGCCAGAGCAATAAATATTCTACACATTTTCTACCATAACATAATGCAAATAATGTATTGAAAAAGGAAACTCAAAATCTTATCCAGGAAATTTTAAAACAGTTGTGATGTGCAGAGCACTATGGGTTAGGCCTGAGAAGCACCTGGGAGGGGATATGGGGCCATCTAAGAAGAGAAACACTGTTTCCCATAGTAGCAGTCAAGCCATTATAGAAGATCCATTGAACCAAGCCTTCAGAGCTTTCACCTCAAATCACTGTCCCTAGATCTCATCTGTGGCAAAAATGGCCAAAACCTTTGTGCACCCTTGAGGAAACCCAATTCAGTTTTACTAGTACTGCTAGGAAGTCACCACGGGCAACCCCAGGATATGAGTGTAAGGTGATGTCTACTAGTGAGTTGTGAGTGTGATGTTACCAAGGTGTTGTAGGGCTGTGTGGTTTCTCCTACGTCCTGCTGACTAGCAGTTAGAGAGAGCATTTTTTTCAGCTGCAAAAAAAACCACAGACTCCAGATAGGAGTGTTAAACAAGATGTAGTACTGCTGGGAAGTAAATGGACTGGGAGTAGACTACTAATTTGACCCAAATATGATGAGAAACTTATTTTGACTATTATATTAAAGCAGGTGGTCAGTTTCAGATCTGAAGAAATGTGACAGAAAATAGACTGGTCACAAACGATGAGGACTCAACACCCAGAGTCTCACAATCTGCTATTGTGAACTCTTGTACAGAATATGTGCAAGAAGGTCAGCTCTCAAACCAGCAGTATTTTTTACCCTGTATTATTTTAGAGGATGCAGAAGAAAACCCATGGGTCAAGCTACAGAGAGGCCTTTCTCTTCTTTTTAGAGACCAACGATGACCACATGGTCATAACTTGTACATTTGAAATTACCGTTTAAAAACTCTTTTGCTCATCCAGCCAGAAGCCTCTTGTTCTGAGATCATAAGGCACTTCTGCAGGGTACATTTTCCTGTCACAGTGGGAAGATTAGAGATGAAAGAAGTCTATAAAGAGTAAGAATTTCATGCAAAGAGGATGAAATTGCTCTATAAATTGAGTGATTAGGAGAGATATGTAGATGTAAGACACAGAGGTTAGATTTCTTTCCTGGGCCAGGAGCAAACAAGACTTAAAAAGTAGAACAGAGACAGTGACAAAGCAAGACACACACAAGCACTAAATGCAAACAGGCATCCTTCCAGCTTTTCAACTTTGTATTCACCTGGCACAGTGGAGGGCCTTGAGTGTCATAGCTTTAAGCTCTGTCTACACTGCCCACCCCTCCTGCACAAATACTTAAAACACAGCAAAAGGAAAATGAGAGCAAGCACCATCCTTTCAGATACTAATGAAACCTTATATTCCATACCCTTGCCTTTATGCCCTTTTGACTGTGCATTAGGGAATGTCTCCCATTGTTTACTCCTCTGTTGTCACATGAGTAGCCCTGATGGGCTTAAATATTTATTTAAGTAAATTGGTAGAAAACACATTGCACTTCATTCTTATTCTTAAGACTCTTGCATAAACATTGTGGCATTTTTATAATTACACACCTAAGTAGTTAGGATGTCTGATTGAGCAGATTGTTTACTGTTGTTATTTTATATTTTAATTTCAGTATTTTTTTTTGTTACATTATAATATGTGCTTTCACTCTAATACTGTACAAGATGCAAGCTAGGAGGAGCAGATTGTTGACTCTTATTTTAATAAATATTTCTATTTAGCTAATTTATATCAAAGTGATCTCTTCTACTAGCAGGGGAAATAAATGGTTTTGAGAATGACTAGCCAACTGCAACAGGCATGATAATAGCCATGAAGTTTATAGCAGTACCTTCAAACAATGACAACTGAAGACATATGTTTTTTCACAAAAAACCCTCATGTGTTATGAAAGATGAAATTGCATCATGTTTAAGGTATTCTGCATACAGTACGTGTTAGTGAAGTGAAAGGGCACATCTGTGCTGTACTTACTCAGATGACTACTTTATTCACTGGATGATGGCAATTTATTCATTGATTTCTGGATCCCAGATTGCCAAGAAGATATCAGATATCTGGTTGATGTTAAAAGCAGTTGGACTTTGCCTTTGAATCTCATTATCTGTAGCTGTTTAAAAATCATAATTGAATGGCAAGCAAATGAAAAAAGAACAGTGAAATAGAAATAAAATATCACATATCATTCCCTTTTCTCTGATCCCTCAGGGAGAACAATGTGCACAAACCTGCACATTGATTTCCCACACACTTCATTAAAGCTCACTTGGCCTGTGCAGATACTCAGGTTGAGGTCTGGACCATAAAATGAAGACGTTACTAGGATGGTCATAACTCAGATTTCTGCCTTGCACTGCTGTAAGCAAGCTGTCTTTACCAAATGAACAAATAATAGATGTAGTGGAGTCTTATACAGGCTTTAATTTTCACTTTTTGCTTGAAGCCCAGGAGAGAGGAGGTCTTATGACTTCATTCCCAAGCTAAAAGCAAGAGAATCAATGTGAACATTCTGCGTGACAAGCAAGGCACAATACACACTGCCCTGTCAGTGTGGCAGTTGTCACAGTTCAGTATCTGCTCCTGGTTTCACTTACAATGTGTGGGCTGTGTAGGTGGGGAAGAAATCAGGGTGATATTTCAGCCACCATGTGCTAGGGTTCTTCTGATAGTCTGCTTGGCCTCCATAAGGCCTG
This sequence comes from Urocolius indicus, assembly GCA_013401255.1. Classification (NCBI taxonomy): domain Eukaryota; kingdom Metazoa; phylum Chordata; class Aves; order Coliiformes; family Coliidae; genus Urocolius; species Urocolius indicus. The sequence continues at coordinate 171,574 of WBNH01005499.1, forward strand.
TCCCATAGACTATTTCCAACCACCCTACCTTATAATTTGAGAAGCAGAGTTCCCAATTCTGTTTTCATATCTGACGGATAATGAGCTTTGCCCAGAAGTTACGAGAAGATCCTACTTTCTCTCCATTATCAGACTGTACAACCTTAACAGACTGTACAACCTTAATGACATTGAACTCAGGGATAACACAGAGGGGATACATCAAAGGGACATTGATGGTCTGCAAAAATGAGATTAAGACAGGGTCTCCCTTGCTATCATCACAATGTGTGGTCTTTAAGCCATATCTTCTAAGCCTACATAGCAGAAAATGTTTTAAAAACAGGAAAGTATTATTCCCAGTTTTAATGTTTGTGCCTCAGAGTCTCTAAATATTACATGAAATATATTGAACTGATATTTAGAGTGGAAAATGAAAAGTTAATTTCTACTAACATTTAGATATTTTTGCATGTGAAGCGTTCATTTCCTTGTGGTAGAAAGCGTCAGTGTTTTCTCAAGTTATTTTTCTCTTTTCCCCCTTGGGAAAAGAACATGCAAAATAATTCTTGGTGAAATATTAAAGGCAGAGGAACGATTTTTTGCATCTGAGGCAATATACAAAATTCTATTTACCTTTGTCTGATCAAGTGCACAGAAAATACTATTTATGTTTAGATATACCAAGACAAAATGCAACATTTTTTTTTTTTTTCCTTTGGCGTATGTGGTTAAGGCAATCTCAAAGCCATAGTGGATTGTTTCTGTTAAGAGGAAAGAAGAATGGTATCAATCAGATAATATGGAAAACACAGTACCTTTACCACATTCTTCCTTCTGCAGTGTCAAAGCAACCCATCCACCACCAATATGATTCCAAACATACTCACAGCTGAACAAACACAGAGGAAAACAAGAGGATGCGGGGAGTCACAAGGCATCCTGATTCACTCTCATGTGGGCCAGTTTTTGCAATGGGCACACTGCAGAGAGGATTCCTGGGGATGGTCCTGGGCACTGAAGGCCAGGAGTCAGGGGGAAACCTGCACTATAGGGTGGTAGCCTCTGCGTGTTCCACTAATTCAGGGCAGGAGCAGGCCAGCCTCAGTCAAGTAACTGTGTTGTTTCTCTCTCTCTCCCCAATAAGTGTGCGCATGCAGTTTAGCTTCTAATGGGTCTGACAACAGCAAGCTTTGCCTTGAGCTGTGACTTTCTCTACTACCACTACTCATCAGGGTATGTAGTTGTCTCGAATAAATGGTTGCTCATTTACTTTAAGCACATCTTTGGCTGCTCAATAGATATGTTTACTAGAAGCCATTAACCTCTTCCAGCCTAAGAAGAGGAAAAAACCAAAACTCCGTCTCACTGTGGATAGATGTCGTGAGTCATAGTTACAATTAAGCTATCATTGCCCTGACACCAACAATGGCTATTGCTTATTTCTCCGATGATAAGGTAGAGACTATTAAAAATGTCTACTGGAGGAGAGATTTGGAGGTGATCTACTCCAAGTCCCTGTCTGCAGCACTAGCTTGGATCAGCCATTACTATGTCAAGGCAAACCTTGAAAACCCCCAAGGATGCAGGTTGCACAGTCTCCCTGGATACCATGTTCCATTGCTGCACACTCCTGCAAGGAAATTTAGCTCTTACTGATTTCTTTCCTATGTTGGGGAAAAAAAAAAAAAAAGATGTGAGAGATTACCAGAGATTACCTCTTCCAGGCACTGCACTACTCAATCTTGGTGATAGCAAAAAATGAGGAAACAAGGATAGTGACTCTTTAGAGATGAGCTGGCACCCTCTCCTCACTTGGACTGTTGACATGACCAGCCCACACAGGAACAGCACAGGATGCCTTGCAGTTGCATGGTTGTGATCTTCTGAATGTTTTTGAGAGAGGGAGGGGCAAAAAAAAAATGGCATTTTAGAAGGAAGAGTGTGGTAAAAGCCATAATTTGGCTGGGATTAAAGAAACCACTGGAAGTTCCTTAGTTTTAAATTTTGCACAGATGTCAACTATACTTGTTCCTACTGTCTTTAATTTAATGTCTGGAATATTGTGGTAATGTAACTCAGAAGACATATGACTGGGAAACAGACAGACCAACAGATTTGTGAAATTTTCTTTTTATGTTTTGATTTAATAACAGTAAAAAAAAAAAACCAGAACAGAAAAACACCTCTCGTGTGTCTTTATGCTACACAGCAGTGTAAGAAAATGCACTGAAAAGCTATGAAAAATATCTGGAACAGACAGACTGGAAGGTAGAGGTGCATTGTAGCAGTGATGGCAGCTGACATTTTCTCATGTTTTTCCAGCCGAGCATGCTATGTGTCTTCCCGTTCTCACCATGGAGAAGAAGAGGCAAATGCTGGCACATACTGCATTTGCTTCAATCTCTCAACCAGGCACAGGTGCAAGGAATCACAAAGACACCTATTCTGAACTGTTTCAGCTGTTTCCAAATTGATCATCCTCACTAAACACCACACACTTTACTCCATCTTACGTATTATTATTATATTACAAAAACTTTGGGTATGGTGTTTGTTGGTGATTTTGTGAATAAAGACCCAAGAAACCTAATAACCAGTTCAAAAGACTGCAATCAGATTTTTGGTCATGTGATACAGATGAGATAAAATCAGGTTATTTTTATCTAACTCTAGAGTGCTTGGACCTCACTGTTAAGTTTCCTTAAGCCAGAGTTGAAATTGCCTTGATCTCAAAGAGATCCAGGAATTTAGCTCACTTTACCTGCTGATATATAGAAAGAACTTCAGAAATCGTTTTTAACAAATAAAGGAATCTGGTAAGGACCAAATATTTTCTTGTCTTACTATTGTTGAAGAAAAAAACCCCAAATCAACAAAAACCCCAAGTCTTGGAGTGACCCTACACAGTTCTCTTTAGCCTTCTAGTTCTTTGGCAGCTTATCACAAAATATCTCTGGAGACCATTGTGCTTTTGGAAGAATAATACTAGTATGTAACAGACTAAAGAGAAAATTATCTGAGTTATGGTTTCTGAAGTTGTTTTGTATGCAGAGATGATCATACCATCATTGTGTCTCCAGTAAGTTCCTGCTTAGCCTGGAGCGGGGTATGAGCACATGGATCTATGAAATTACAAGTTACATTATCCTCTCCACAATGCATTTGTAACTACTTTATCTTTGTCCATGATGTTTTTTTTACACAGAGGAGGGAGCACTGATTACCTAGCATAGTCCTCTGCATTCTGGAGGGAACATCAAATTACATCATACCCTATGGCAGAGATGCCCAGATGCAGTCAGTGTAGCACTGCCTTGAAGGAGCAGGTTTAGGTAAAATAAAATCTCTCGGAATTGTATGTTTAATGTTAAAGTTTGTAGAAGAGTTTAAAGAATTGTTCAACAAAAGACTCAAAATGACAATCTGGTCTCACTATGTGTCCAACTGACTTGTACTGTTTTGAATCTACTTGTCTTTGTTGCATTATGCAACTGCAGCAATACAAATTTCTCCTCAGGACACACCTTTGCTCTCTGTTCACGTGCAGCAATAAACTCCAAGCTCTCTTAATGACTCTTTTGAGTTAACTGTTCTTTCACTTGTTATAACTGGGAGTCTATCGACATATTTATTGTCAAATTCTCTCTTTAGATTTTAAAAAATACTTTAAATTATGTGGTTGAAAATTTGGCTGCCAAAAGATAACCATGGCAATATACATGGACAAGAAAATGTAACATATGCAATGGTCTCAGCAGCTTTGAGACCAAAACTTTTATTTCAAGAAATTTACCCTTTCACCGTATTACTACAGGTCTAAAAAAATCCTATATTTTTTTCACTTGAAATGTTGACTCGTCTTTAATCTTAAACCATATGGATGTCATTCGCTTTTTGCTCAGAGGCACTGATGCAACTGAAGAAAAACATTAAGTTTCTGGAGAGAGGCCAAGCTGGATAGCAGCAGCATAGAGTATACAGTGCTTCCATTGACATCAGATCTGGAAGCAGATCAGATATGAATGGAAGACCTATAGTGAGTCAGGTTTGCATATAAACCTCCAGTGAGTCTGGATTAGCTCCAAAACCTAATGTGATATCAATGAAAGAACTACACTGTATCCACTTTCAGGCTTTTGCTGAAAAACCAGATTGGTTTTAGCTCATGGATTAAAATTCGGGCAAACTGTGCGGACTTTTTTTTTTTTTTTTTAATGGACCCATCAAAACTGCATCAAAGCATTGTTAAGACATTACATAAAACAACGAGAGCTCAGAAATCCACGGTAAAAGAGAACACTGTGACCTGCTTGGTTAAAAAAAATAAAAAGAAAGATAATGAGAGAGAGACAGTGAGATCTTTTGGACCCTGCTTTCTGTAATACCAATTTTATTTACCTTTCTATATTTGAGAAACATTTCTTTCAGTAGAGAGTTCTTATTATTTTTTATTTTCTATTCACAATTTCAGGTGTTTTATCCCTTGGTTGAAGACTGATGGATTTATTAGTTCCTGGAATCCATGAAGATTTTTGTCTTGGGATTAGAGTAATTTAGAATGAACAAAAAATATTTCCTTTCTGAACAGATTTCAATTACAAATATGTAAGCTATCAAGTATTCCCATGCTTTTTAAAATATGTTTGCTTTTATTGTTTTCTGAAATGTATATTTTACGACGGCATCAGTGCTGTTCTCCTGCTCTTTCAATTCTTGCACTAAGTTTTTGAAAAAGAATAAAGCAAAAGGAGAAGACAGGAAGAAGCAAAAGCAACTCAGTTCCCATTAATAAAGCAAGACCTCTGTTTTCTGGAAAGTAACATGCATGTCATGTTCTGAAAACTAAATGCAAAGTGTATAAATGTTACTAGCTCCTGACTTCTACTGGAGAATTAAGGCTTTTGCTTTTAATAACCTTGCAATCTCAGAACTTCCTATGTACTGATTTCTTTCTATTTCTACCAAATACAAAAGAAAGAAATTCAAATCCATTCTCATTCTAGTGGGTAGGTTTAAAGGTGATTATGTAGAAATAAGTCCCTGCTGTGCAGCTCCATTCTATTCCACCATGCTGATATCTTTCTGAGTCTCGTGAATGTAATTATGTAGAGCACAGAAAACTTGATATTTGCTGTTTTGTGTGTGTGCTGTACTGTGTGTCAGTTACAAAATGTGATGGTATTGCTAAAATCTAGTAAACTTCATGGCATCAGATCCAGTCCAGAATAAATTTTGCTACCTTTGAAAGAATCCAGAACAATTTAAATGTGTTTGATTTGGAGTACATTTGCAGGTAGTAGATTTGATATAAGCAGAAAGTGTGAAGTCATTCGTTTGTGTCCCAGGTCAGCAGAAAGTGGGCAAATTCTATATTGCCCCTATAATTTTGCAGGAACTCCCTCTACCAATTGCAGTTATATATGCCCCTATGTCAAAGCTTTTAGGCTTACAAATAATTAACAGATCAAACATACTGGACATGCAAGAAGTCAGGAGTGGAAAGCCAACACATTACTCTGCCTCTCTTCTCAAGTTTCAGGTATACTATAGATACCCATTCTTTCCTTTTTCTTGGCCCCAGCTCTGGGATTGCCCAGGTGTTTTGCTGCTTGATTACTATGTTTTAGCAAGATGGTAGCTTTGAAAGACATGAATGGAAATATAGGACTTTTGAATAGTTTTGGTTTTGCATTTTTGACCCATGCATAAATATGTATTAAGAGAGATGAATTCTGTCCTCCAGAGGAGACATTCAGTACCACATGGATCCACTCCTTTGTTTGTTCTACAGTTGTGAAAGACTACACTCCCACATATTAAAAATATTATAAACATTAGCTGTGGTCCTGGTTTTAGAACCAACCATATATAATCTGGTTCCCAAACTGCTGAAACATCTGGAAGAATACCCACTTCAAACAGACTGACTTTTCAGGAAGCAGTAGGGCTTTCTGCTCTCTCCGGTTCTTGAATTTACTGGATTCTTTATTCCCATCCACCTCCCCTCCTCTCCTACCGTTATGCACGGACACAAGTGATCGTTCTGATGTGCCAGTTGGATATAGTCTTTTCTTTCTTGCAAGGGAACTTAATACGCTCTTGTTATATACATTGCTGGGAAGTTTTTTAATGGTACTTGAATTTACAGGCTCATTGCAAATACCACATCTTTTCTTCACTACATTTTTGAAATTCAGTTTCCTGTTTTTATAACACAGCATAAAGGGAGTCTGGCACTAGAGTCTTTGCACATGTGAACTTTCTAGGTAAATGCCAGCTTGACTCATCCCACAATTAAAACTTGACAGAAGGAGATCTCAGTTTATATATTTGAGCAATGTTATTGTTCAAGGGACAAGCATAAGATATTCATCTGAATTTGAGATGGCAAAGAAATGAGTGAGAAAGACTAGCAACAGATGCGCTTTTGTTTTCTTTGTGCAGTGGAAAAACAAAATAGAAACTGAATCCCTGAGTTATTATTCTTGTATGCATATTGAAAAAGATATCAGACTTGAGTCAAGGTTTTATCTAGGCAGTACATTTCATGCATTAAGCCACTCCTTTTATGCACTGCAGGGTAAATGATGTCTCCTGTCAGTTGTGCAGGAGCACTGTATGCAGAGGAAATGGTAACAATTGCCCTCTCCTCAGTGTGCTGAATGCATTGTTAAAATACAAGTGTAGGAATAACTAACCACTATTGACGAAGGTCTCCTCCAACCTCTACATTCTATGATTCTATGATGATTCTGTTAATGCCAGAGAGTGACAGTATTATTAATCAAAGCCGCGGATGGCTCTACAGTTCTAAAAGCTTCCCTACATCCATAGGAATGTCTGTGCATATGTGACTCAGATCTAAAACATGACTTAATCGATTTCTCCATGCACGCTCTGGAAATATGCTGTATTGCTTAGGAGCAACACTTTGGGAGTATAGAATTACTACACTGACACCTGCAAACCACCCTTGACTAAAACTTGTGTAAATAAAGAAATTTGACCCTTAGAATCAGATACAATATGCTGAGTTCATAGAATCACAGAATGGTAGGGTTGGAATGGACCTTTTGAGATCATGTAGTCCAACTACCCTGCAGAAGCAGGTTCACCTAGACCAGTTCCCATGGGAACACGACCAGGCAGATTTTGAATAGCTCCAAGGAAGGAGACTCCACAACCTCCCTGGGCAGTCTGTGCCAGTGCCCTATCATCCACACAGGAAGAAAACCTACCAAAGATGGAAAACATAGTTTTATTTTTGGTACTCATTTTTAATACATAAGAAACAATTTACAAGTTGCTATATGATCTTTTCCATTTGGCCTCTCAGAGTTTTTACTTTTGTCCATTGTCTTGAACACGATTTATGTTGATGATATCCCTCAGTACTTTTATCACAGAAGATAGCAATTAAGATGTATGCAGTCTTTTTTCTAGGTTCCTCTGAAGTTTATTCTCTTTTTCAAATGTATCACAAACTTGCTATCTCCAACTCAAATGCTCTGTTACATTTTCCCTGTATCTTCAGAGCCTCCTCTATGTCTCATTTTTCTTCCAGGGCAGCAGCTGCTGGATCTCTTCTTTGAGACTCTCAGCAAATTTCAAAAGCCAAACAAAATACACAGAAACCTACGAACTAGATTTCTATTTTTCTATAGGATTCTTGACCTATTAGTCTTCTCACTCTTAAGGGTCAATCAACACAAGAATTAGCTTCCACAGTGTAACAAAATAATGATTAGTACTGTAGACAAACTATTGCTTATTGCCATTCTTCTGGCAAGCACAGAAAACCTACTGTATGTACATCTCTCCTCCCCACGTTACTAGCCACTTTTTATTGCAAAGATCCATGTTTCCACAGCTGCCTCCACAGCTGTAGGAGTGGGGTCTAACACACTGCAGATGCAAGGCACCAGGCTGATCCCTCAGGCCTCAATTCACTGAGAGCTATCAGACATGGGTACTCGGTTGTCAGTAAGTGCAGATTCAACTGACATAAAACATTCCAGGCTGTAGATCTAAAATTTAGCTTTATGTCCTAATCTGCTAAACAAGTGAGTTCACTTCAGTGTTGGGATTTCAGAAAAGAAAAACAAAACCTCAGATATCTCTTGCATAAATACTACCATCTCTAGATGTTTATGAGATCACAGGCTCGGGGTGGGAAGGCACAGGTCCCACTACAGCCAAGGGACACAATTCACCTCTCCCTGCAGAGTCTGGTCCATGAGAAGCAAGCAATCCTTAAAAATGGAGAGTCTATACTCTTGATAGCCCAGTATAACAGTGTATCCAAATACTACCAACTGCTGAAGCTGAAGAAGAGTTGTAAAAACAGTTGAAATGACAATCTGCTCAGTGTATTGCATGTAATTGATGTGTCATCCAAACAAATTTGATTGTCATTAAAAAAATGCATTTTCACTGATTTATTAGAACTAGCAAATTCATTCGTGACACTAAGAACGTCATGTTCAATTTCATATATGGGTGTAACACAGAGTGGCCAGGTGATTATTTCTATGTGGAGATTTGTGGACACTCACCAAAATAGTTAGGCTGTAATACCAGTTGTTGATCTGAAGGATTTCTGTTGACTTTCCCAGAAATAAGGAAGAAAAAAAGATGGATCCAGACATAAGTCCTTATAAACACACTTTAAACAATGTGATTTCACAGTTGCTTAAAAGTCACGGAGCAGCTGCACTGAAATTGTAAAATCTGCAGTTTTATTATGCCAATGACTTTCTATTGGCCTCAGTCATAAAATAACATACTCGTCAGTGAAGTTCTCTGCTAAACAAAAAACACATCCAGATCGACTAAAAATCAAACTCAGACAAGCAAAAAACAATTTGGCCTTCATCTTGCTGGGCTCGATTGGTCCAATAATAAACAATTTTATTTTTCTTCCTCACTGCTACTCCTGCTGATAATTACTGTATTCCCAATGGAGAAAATAAAGGACTGAAAATCAACTACTGTCGAGAGGAATTCACAAATACTACTTCAACCTCCTGCAGGAGTTAAAGGCATGCTGAATTTTTTCTAACTTTTTCTATTACTATTTTTTTACAAATTTCAAATATGCCAACTGCAGAAGAGGATTTGCTGAGGATATTCTTTTCCAACAGAGAAGACAAGCGAGTCCTAATCAGTTCACTACTGTTTGGGAATTCAGGTGATGGCTTTCAAACAAATTATTGCTTCTAGAGTAATACCTATTTTTAGCCTACATCTTCTGTGCCTACGACTGTAGTTAGAGGGTACATTAAGGTCTAATGTACTGTATACTCTATCAAGAATAAAAACATATTCTATATATAGCACTTACTTAAACGTAAAATAGATGTTCCAGAAAATAATTCAGGCAGTGAGACTACTACGACGCTGTACTGTTTATAGGTAAAATGTCAGGGAATCAGGGAAAATGGCCCTTTTCATGATTTCTGTGACAATAAGTAATGTTTGAAACACATACTTAAAAACAAGGAAGACATAGGCAGAAATATTGTTCTTTGTCCACTTAAAGAAAATATCTAAATCTGATTTGTTTGTACTTTTTAGCCTCAGTCTAACACTGCATGTGTTTTTTCATGCTTTGTACTCTCTGACAACAGTGACTTGTCAAATATTTGAAGGACTGTATGCCAGGATAGATGGGGTACAAAGTCTTCTTGAGGAGTCTGTACACAATGGTCTATGATTTGCATCAAATTATACTTGTATGTGGTTGAGTCTACTAATTTTGTATTTGTAATGGTATTTATCAGCCATATGACAGGATAAAAATGACATGGTACACTGTGGCTATGATCAGAGTAACAAATATTGAATCAGTAGGAAGCCTCAAAAGACGTTATGATTATCCGTTTACATTTCTTAGATTTAATTCAGTCTGTTGTTATGCATACTCTTAGATTTAGAAAATAGTGAATATTAATGTTCTGAAATTATAAATAAAATTGATCTCTGTGGACATTATCTGATGACTCATCTGTTAGACTATTCAGTTACTATAAAATAATTTTTTTTTTTGGAAGAACTACAGCTTATGCAGTCATCATGCTGATGATGTGTACTATCTAACCTTAGGGCTTATATTAATTTTACAGTGATACTAAAACCGTACACTATGATCATTTAATGGACTAGTTAAGTACACAAGCATTGAGCTGAATCTAGATTTCTATGTACTCAAAAGGACACCCAAGTGCTACCATTCAGCTTTCAGGGTTAGTACCCTGTTGAATTGGAAGGGACCTTTCATTATTCTCAGAGATAAAATTTCAGATTGCTTGCAGACTCAGCCTGATCCTCTTAAACTATTTCTGGTTTTATATTTGGATGGTAATGTCAAATGGATTATCTCATTCAGGTCAGCAAAAATTATTCAGCCTTCTGTCTGAGTTCCACCTTGACCTTCCACTTCAAAACTAGAACACAAAGACTGAGAACACCATACAGGTTTCTGCTTTGAGTCCTATATCACAGAGAAGTTACACTCCACCAAGTGTAATAAACCTGCAACATGAAAAAACTGACAGCAAACAAAAATTATTTTTTTTTTATTATCTGATGCGATGTGTCTTATAGATTCCAAGGCAAGTCACACCTCCCAGAGCTGTTGTTTCAGGTATGTGGATACTTACCTCTGAATGCATTAATCCTCTGAAAATTAGCAGCTAATGTATTTCTTCTAAAGCCAGAGTTTCCAATACCAAAGATGTACACTTTGGAAGAAATGCTGATGGGGTACACCACCGTGTGTCTTCATTTGATCTCTGTACAGAGGGAAATGGAGGTGAACTCAAGGAGTGCAAGATGATTCCTGGAAAGCTGTAATAAATCACACAAAAGATGATTCAGAGCACTCTGGTGCTGGAAATTGACGCTTCATTGCATTGCCTTTTGGATTCTCCAGTAGCCATACCGGTAACCAAGATTCTAATTTATGCACCCAAGCTCTCAGACACAGTATTTATCTTTGGCATGTAAAAACTATTGGGCAAAAATACTGAGCACAGTTTACTGAAACTGAGATAAAAAGAATAGGTACACCCCAATAATTTCTTAAAAATTCACGGTAGCATCCAAAAAGTCAGGAATGTAAGAAATTGACAATGATGATAATAATAAAACAAATATTTTAGAAACAATAATAGCTTTTATGTAAACACGTTCTGAAATATCCACAACTTTATCAGAAACTGTATGATTTGCACTCCTTAAAGCAAAACAGTCATGTCTTAAAGCTTTCTTCGGTTTCATTTTCATTGTTTCTTCCACAAAATATTATATTTCACAGAATTAACCCCTCTTTTCTGCTTTATTTTCAATAATAAAAGCAAAAAAAGCCATCATACAGGAAGGTACTGTAAAGCAGAGTTATATCTAATGCAGTGAAACACAATGTGTGATTTGTGGGGTTTTTTTACCCAATTTAAATCACAGCTCAATTACAAATCCTTCCTTGTCAGAGAGAATGTAAAGTCTAGGCAGCTCTAGAGTTCTATCAAACCTGAATGTTGACCTTGCACATCTTTTCTTTCACTTTTTGAATGCTCATGAACTTAATTTGAGCATGTGTGTTTCAAGGATCAGTCTGAAACAGTGTTTTTGAACTCAGCTGGGTCATAAGAACTTTCTCAGCACTCTATTCTAATTTGCAGTTTTGCTATAATAAAAGCCTCAAATATATTGCTACTGTCTAGACATTTTATCTGAAACAAGTGTCCTTTGTAGTCTCAGAGGACTTTTCTATTTTATTTCCAGTAAATCAAAGTCTGTGAAGAGCTTTGTTTCTTATTAAGACATATCCTTCACAGTCGAGCGACTGCCAACGGAGGCAAGCCATTGACAGTTCATTTACATATAAGTGATGACTTCCATCAGGTAGTTGGCTCAAAAATACAATGGACATTTAGAGCATATCCAATACTTCTTGTTCTTTGATGAGCGTCAAGTGGCAATTTATACACACAAACTGACTATAGGAAAGTGAAGGCTTCTCTTCACTGACCTTACACTGTCTTTTTCAGATCTGGAGTGACATAATGTCATTCCACTAAACACAAGTTCTTTCTTCCAAAGAGGCATGTGGAGCAAGCTGCTATTAATAAACATCAAAACAAGCCTAAGTTTCATAAAATAATGCCCTGGCTGTATTCACTGGTATTGCAAATCACCACACTTTACCAAAAGGCAGCCAGCAAGAGGTGAGGGGTGGAGTGCTGAAGGGGTTGCTGTGGTAGTTGCTGCTCCCTCAAACACTGGACAAACAGCACACTCTCCCCTGGGGCTGGAAGAGGTGGGAAGAGAAGGCAGTTATGTGCTGGTGGCAAACTGGATGCCACTCCTAACAGTGGATGCTAATGAATTCACGATTGGAATAAATAGAGTTTGACAAGCCTGAGGTGATGACCCTCTATTGGAAGGTATTATTTACTAGGTCAAAAGCACGGCAGAATAACTTTTATAAAAAACTAGAAATATAATAATAGAAGATTTTCTTTAATAAAATGGGATAGGAGAAAAATGATAACAAATAATAATAATGATTAAAATAAAACACTGAAACAGGCAAAGGGGAACACATGCACCTCCCTTCTAGTAGGTGGATGAAACCAGAGAATGTGTTCCACAGCAGCATCTATTCAGTATATTTTTTTACATTTCTGTTAAAAACGATGAAGGAAAGAAGCTTTCCAATTACCCTACTTCTTCCACTGAGAGAAAGCAGACAGAATCCATGGAGCAGCAGCAGTCAACTCTTCTCCAAATTTTCCTCTGGACTCAGGTTACCCTTGTTATTATTATGCAACGTGCTTGTGCCTTCAAACTAATAAGCCTGCAGGTGGTTAACTGATAAATCGGTAAGAGATTTTTAATCTCAGAAATTATAATCAATTGACCTTCTTCTGGCAGATGTTTAAGCACCTTGTTTTGGCAAAAGGTGCATGAATAGCTGGGGATGGGCAGTTGGAAACTCCTAAAGGGCATCAGCTGGCAGTGGATTTACACTTCTCTCTAAATAGCACATCTATTTTACAGAGTCTGCATTGCCTCTCCCCTCCAGGTGGGATGGATGCTGAAACAGCTGCTGGTGTGGTAATGGGGAAGAAAGCTCTGTGAAAATAATATCCTTTAGTGGTTTTCTGGCATCACTTGTCAGCTGTGCTTACGGGACAAAAGAAATAAGCCCTGCCTGCAGTCTTCAACGCTTACCTCTATGTTGCATATTTTTTATGATTTGTGCCAGTTTGAGGGACAGAGGTACCACAGCACCCATTAGCAAAAACCACAGGTGTCATTTACTTTACTAGGTTTAAAATTCCGAAATATGAACTGAATTTTTACAGAAGAATGTTACCTCTACATTTACAGTAGGACTATCAGAATGAAGATCTGTCCCCTATGCAGGTTGAAGAAAAAAAATCTAAAAATGACTTATGTGTTGCCCCAGAGAGGCTATTGGTTGGTACAACTTTAAATTTTTCTTATTAGTTAAGTATGTCATAGTGTTTTGAACTTTGAATGCACTATGTACATTGCACACTGATTCACCTTATCATATAAAATTCAATACGTGTTTTTAAAAAATGGTCTTGAAATTATGCAACCTGACGGATTTTCATATTTATTTTTATGTCCTCATTAAGGATGTCTTCAATGTGAAAGAGTCATGTATCCTACTTACTCTCGGATGTAATATTCTTTCCCTACAAAAGAGTTTCTCTACAATGGAACTTGATTTCTAAAGACTTCATCAGCTATTTTTCATGCAGTGGCGTTGGAAATCCTGATCAGAGACATGATTTTCTTTTCCCTGCTCTTATTGAAGAAGTTGCTAATGCAGCTGACACTTTCTTCAAATTTTGATGGGAAAATGCTGCAATTAAAAAAAATAAACATTTATTAATTATCATATCAGAAGTTTAATAATTACAGGTGTATTTACTGGCCAACAAAGGCCAGTAACATTTCAACACCAAACCCCTCAAATTCTACATTCTTGGGAGAAGACTGATAAATGTATTTTCCTGGCTGATATTATTCAGAAAAAACAGAATGAGTTTTCAGACTTTTTCAAGGAGACCAAGCTTATATTTGAAAGAAGCTATTATCCAGAGTGACTTGACATGACTCTGTTTAAAGAACCATATTGCATTTGCAAGCAAAACTCATTTCAAGTGTTCAAGTAAGATGCAACATTGCAAAGCTGTTCCTTGTAGTTTCAATTACTGGATTCCCCTAATTCAATAAATTTGCAGAACTGATTTGCCTGTAATGAAAGAGAAATTACCAGTGGTTTTAGATTACTTTCAATTCTTTATAAAACTTTTCCTTTTTAATTTAGAAACCTCATAACACATCTTTAAGTTGGCCATGCTATAACATACAGTTTTTTAGGTTCAGCATTTGCTAACACAGTTGCTCAGTAACATATTTTATTTTTTAGAAAAGGAAAAGTTGAGCCAGATATGTAAAATGCAATCCTTATAGAAAGGGAAAGCACAATTTTTAACATTTTGTAAAGCAAAATAAAGGAAAAGGAAGATATTTATCATGTAGTCCTGTAATTCTAGGAATCTCTCAGTTTTATTTTTTCTGACCTGAAGTGAGGCCTTACTTTAGTTTCTAGTAAAGGAATGAGAGAATTTGTTTAGTTCTATTCTCAATCTGACCAACCAAAGAAAGAAAAGTACACCTAGTACACAACAAGAAGAAAGACTTGTTAGTGCTCATCCAAAAGGAAGAAAAATGGAACCAAAAATATACTCCTGTACATCAGCCAGTCACACCTACAGAAGAATTTAAAAGCTGACAAAGAATTTAAAAGCTGACAAAGAAGCTTCTAAGTACTAACATTTAACTTCCCTCAAACTGAACACTTTTTTCATAATCTTTATGCCACGTTTCTAAAATGCAAGTGAAAGGGGAGCGCTAAGGAATCAGGTATGATTGCCTTAGGCACACAAAGTCATGTTTTGCCGAGAATAAAAAAAATGAGTGTGTTTACAGTTAAAAGGTAAATTCACAGTAAGAGGAGTAAGAAATACTGCTTCTATACTGCATTCATAAAGCAGCCCCTTACCATCTCAGCTTGTTGCACAGAAGTGCCTCACACAGTAAATACTTGATTTAAATTAAGACCAATACCATCCAGAGCTATGTTCTTGGTATATATTTTGGCTTGCTTTAAAATAAAATCAAATAACATATATTTATCTTTAAAGTGGCACATTTTTGGCACAGTTTTAGTGAATACAAGTTTACCATGTGGATATTACTTTCTACAGAAAATAGACTATTCAAAAGAAATAACAAGAGCAGGATGCTTTCTAATATGTTCCAAAAGTAGAGAAAACAAACACACACACATAGAGACAAACAAACAAAAAAACAAAGGACTTAGTTCCACAAATAGTTTCACATGTGAGAAAACAGTACTTTGCTGCTTCCATGCCAGTTGTTATATTTTGAAGGAAATATGACCCATTCATGTCTAACAAGACTAGGATTAATGCCATCAGAGTAACAGGTAATCAAATGACTTCCACAGATGTAAAAAACCTTTTTTATTTTAAAATTCTCATTGATACAATAGAGGATTCAAATGATACACACACAAACCCCTATTTTATGCATTTAACCAGCAGCAAACCACTGAAGAATTTGGGGTCAACAAATTCCACAAATCTCATTATTGCTGAACTTGCAGGTTGAGATTGCCAGGAGGCTTTGTGCTGCACATACTTTGTGGGGTAGGTTAGGTGCTAACAGGAAACGAAGAGCTGTTTAAAGAGTTTTCCTTCCTGCATCACTCTGGTCAAGACAGCCCACATCATCTTGGCCACTGTGTTACTCCTGCTGTGTCTTAACATTGAACATGTTGCTTGTGAATCCTCTTAGAAGATTATTTGCACCTTTAACATTCTGATTGAGCACTGCAGTTCTCAGTGATGGACTCCAACTGGAAAATACAATTGGAATCACTGGAGAATGATTACAAAGAGTATAGAAAGAAGCAATTGCCAAGAACATTTATATTACTATGTCAAAGTCTAAGAAAGCCTCTACTTCATCAGTAGTGAAAACAAGGAGACAGGAGGAGAATAACAATAGAAGGGATAAGAAAGAGAAGCAGCTGGAAGAAATAAGCAGGAAGCCCCAGAATGGAAAATCTCTTGGCAGGATCTGTGGAAAATATCCATATCCATAGAGCTGAACTATATAAAATAATGCATTACCAAATGAAGATTTAAATAGTACCTTATTTAAAGTTTGCTATTGCCTATTGTGCTCAAATAAAGAAAAAAAAAATGGACCTTTGATAGTTCAGAGAACAATCTAACTATGAAGGGTCAAGTCCCTTGGTCTCTTCAGGTTTTACACATAGGTGCTTTCTCATCAAAACTCTCCTTGTTGGAGAGAGTACTTGTGGCCTGGGGGTGGAGGGGGGGGAGGGGAATGGGGAAACCTGAACTAGATAATTTAAGTGAATTAGTTATGACGTATCCACTTCTGAAACTATTAATTGCTTTTTACAAATGTCTTGAACACACTTTGTGACTATGGTAGTACAATGTAACGGATTGCCTTGGTCATCTGCCCCAGTTTTCTCATGTTGAAAGTTAGGATAATACCGAATCCTTTTGCAACTGTTAATTGTCTACTATTTCTTTTTAAATATATAGAAAAATCATATATCACTTGGTGTTAAAAGCGCAGCATCAAGTGTACATGTTATGTTGCTCAGCATCAGAGGTACAGCAGCCTAACACTCTGGACAGTAACCTCAAACTTAATAAAGGCAGAATTGTGAGATTTTGTCACATGGTCAGCTGCAAATCTAACTGAAAGTTCTAGTCACTGAGGAAAGATAAAGAACTAGAAATGACTTTTAAGGGAAAACATTTTTAGTAATTATCACAACTATAATTATTTAGATTTTGTATATAGCTGACCACTGAAAACTCTTGAGATTGAAGATGAAATCAAGTATAATATGGAATACTAAATTACGTTGTCTGGAAGATAAACAGTGTCAGCTTGGACCCTTCCATGAGGAAGCTATAGTCTGAAATCTTAAGTGATTCCTCTCCTAAGCTTCCTATCTAATTATTGTTGCCATGAATGAATCATATTTATGTTACTTTTCAATGTTAGGATACTATGCATTAGAGAAACGTAATTCACCTTGCCCATGTAGATTGATGCTATTGCATCTATTTACTGCCATTAGACAGTCATTAAAAATTACTATGGTCATTAAAAATTACTATGAAGGCATGTAATTTTATTTTTGAACCACTTGTGTTTCTGTAGCTATTTAAGATTGCAACTATTGCTTTTTACAAAAAATAATTTCTTGAGGGTTTTTTCTTTTTTATTTCTTTCCTTTTTCACTTCAGCTCTTTGCAGAAGCAATGCAGCTATAAAAACAGCCTCAGTCCTATGCTGGCTCAAATTGGCAGAAATATTGTAATGTAAGATTCTGTTGCAAAAAAAAAGAAATCATCAAGAGCAAAGATGACAGCTTGACTTTGAGATCATAGGCAGAGTTACAGGGCTGGCATGTAAAGAAAAAATCATATTCTTATTGGATATGAAATTTTCTAAGATAATAAATATGGAAACCTGTAATGATATTTTTGGTCAATCTCCTGAATATAACTAATAATCACACACTCTGTTGTTTCACAACTTTGGCTGCAATTTACAGTTACATATAGATAAATCTCCCAACTCACTAGACTGGCAACATAAATAAAAAAGTGAAATGTACAGACAGACATGAACAGTGGAAAAAGGAAAATAATTGCAGGGAGTTTAGATTTTTTTGTCCACTTCTGTTAGTTAAATTTGCAGTTAAGAGTAAAGAGGTGGCCATATCCCATGAAGAATGACATTGCCCCACAGAGGGTGAGGGGAAAGACTCCCAGCCAATGGAGACACAGTTTTACCATGACTTCGGAGCAGCATCAATGATCAAAAGTTTTGGAGTGGTGCCTGCCTCCAGCGAAAAATAAGGTTCCTCAATCTGAAGCACACCTATTAAAGTTGGCAAATCCAATGTAACAGCAGTTCAAGAAAGGCAGATGGAATGACCTGAGCCTAGAAGAAGCCTGTACATAATACTAGAAACCAATTTCAAATTTGCAACATTTGAATACATGCAGGGTTATGTATCTGACATAAAATCATGGGATCCTTTAAAAATATGATTCTATGGTTCTGTTAAAATACATGCAGTTGAGTACCACTGTCTAGTTCTCCCAATGGGACCAGTAATTAATGTGTATACAAGATTGCATTATGATCTAACCGCTTGGAAAACCTGGTGTCTCAAATAATTCATTATTCTTTTAAATCCAGAAGCACAAAAGCTGGAAAAATGTCATTTCAAAATTAATATAAGTGACAAAATAAAGCAATAAGCAATAAAAGGCAAACTATACCGAAACATTAGCTAAGTTATAAACTTGAAAATGCTCTATTTTCTTTACATATAATGCAAAGCTGCTTCTTCATGTCTGCATTAGCATTTCCTGTATCTTAGCTACAGTGTATGTGTGATGATATAGGATTGTGCTGGTTATCTATTTCTCAGAAGTTAATCCACTTTGAAATTTATTAAGCAGTAAAACTAAAATTCTATTAACTTTAACAGGATTTACACAAGGGAATTCACACGTATGGATGCAACACTGATTCTTAAAACTGTTGCCAGAAAAAAAAAAAAAAAAAGACAGGATTAGTGTAGTTAAAGCAAAGCCATCACATTTTCTATTTATGTAGTCCTTCACAAGGGTAATCCCCTGTGTATTAAGGGGAGAGGAAAAAGCCACATACTGGATACTATTTAAGCTTCTCAGATGCCAAGCAAGACAATTGCATTTGCAAATAAAAGGTAATCTTATTGGTGTGGGGTTAATAAACAGTTGTATAAGGATGGAAAGACATAATCTTTAGTTTTCTTACGGGTCCTGAAAATGCTTTTGCTCACATTTTCTGCTGTATAATGCTGCACAATAACACTGCTACTGGAATACATTTCCTGTAATGTAACATACGTATGATATAATGAATACAAATTCATGTTCTGCCTGTACCATCCATTCCTCAAAACCAATCAAAAGTAAAATTTCTCAGACCTTTTTTCAAGGGAATATCCATCTCTATAGTTACTAGCATAAAATCAATTGTGGACTAGCTTTTAAATCATCTAGTTAACATGTGGGAGATGATTGACTTCATTTGGAAAGGCTGAGTAATCTCCAAATATGTGATCCTGAATTCAGTTTTCCAAGAAAGAATTTATCGGATACAAGGTACCAAAATGTAAGATTGCTGAAGAGATGAGATTTTGGTGAGAGAAAATGAGAGGTCCTGACTTTTGTTCAGAGAAAACCACTTAATGGTGTGTACATCAGAGTGAGGACTGCACAGGAAAACATAGAGATCTTGAGGCACAATGTGCCACCTATGTCAGTGAGGAATAGAGCAGACCCCGGTGCAGAAGTGACAGCAGAACCTGGAGAGCATTTTGGCTCCTGCAGGTACAGCACTAGGACTCCCTGAGCTTTGAAACTTTATGGGATCACACACAGGAGCTGTAACAAACAGTGAACTCTTCTGGGGATGGACACAGTTCAGAAGTTTTCTTTGAAGAGGTTTCATGGGTTTTGAATTGGCACATCAGACACATTTTGAGCACTCATGATAGAAAGATTGAATTATTTGTCTTGCCACTTTGTCCTAGGAGTACATTTCACTCAAAACCCAGATGATATCCTAACCTAGTCCCAATGAAAATATTTGTAATATTGAGGTCTAACCTTCTGCAGAATAAATTCAAATAAAAGCCCTTGGAACACTCATGAAGGAATTAGAAAATCTTGCGTAAATTGCTAGAAACATGTCAGACTTCACAAAGTTCATAACTTGAATTTTCTGACATAAAAATAGCAGCCTGAAGTAAAATTACTGAAATAATACTGTAGTACAAATAATTGGTACTTTCAGAATAAGCCACATTGTAAGTGCACTTGGATATACTGACATTAACATGCAGTCTGAAATGGAGAAAAATAATCACTTCCTTTCTTATGCCACTTTTTGTGAATTAGGAATTAAACATTCACAAAACAAAGCCTTTTTCAAGCTCTTAGCATCTTTACCCTTTGACAATGTAACTCTGATACCCTAACACAAACGTAAAGCTTTCTAATACAGATTTATAGATAGAAGTTTGGTTTGTTATTCCATTCATGTCACTCTGCCCAAAAGTTCTGTGAGTACAACCATTTTAAAGCCAGTAAAGTTGAGTTCCTCTCTGCACAACATCATCTGCTGTGTCAATATTCTTCATAAGCTCAGATAAACTATGCAAAAATCTGAAAATTATATTAGGTGTTGCAGGGATTAATTTAATGGTAACTATCTTCTGAAAACAGAGATAATTTTATTTTGGTCTTACAGTAAGTTTTCTCACACATAGAATCAGAGCCAGGCTACATGCTGTGAATCTAAGCCTGTGTCATTTCTCTCCATGTGGATAGAGGGTTCATTTGCAAGGGCATTTACATTTTAAGATTCAGAGCTTCTGTTTTTTGGATTATGTTCTCCTTTTCATGGCATAATTGCAATCATACAAGAGTGACAGAAAGAGATTTATCTTTACATATGTGTGCTTGGAATCTTGAAATGGTGATTGATTTTGGTCATAGCAATTGGTCTTCCTACAAAAAAAGAACAAGCAACACAGGAAAAAAGTTCTGAGTCAGTCTTTTAATGAAATGATGAGACCAGACAGTAAGGTACCCTAATACTCATTTGAAAAACCACTTGATACAGAAAGAAATAGAAGATATTTTTTTTCATAAGCCCACTAAACTTAATGCAACCTTTCCCTGACATCCAGAACTGCAGTATCAAACCTCATATCTGTAAGCAACAGCCTGTCACATCAGTGGGGGATTGGAGTACTTCAGCATCACAGTGCACAAACATGCTAGATAAGACTGCAACAAAGAGGCAGGACTAGGCGTGAGCCTACTAATTTCGTACCGGGTTTCGTACTGTCTGACAATGGTAGGATATGCTAGCTTCTCCTCGGAGCACAAAAGCACTTATTGATGTCCTAGATCACAATGGCAGGTGAAGTGCCAGCGTGGTGGATGATGTCTGCATTCACTTGCTGTTCCTGCGGAGGAGTATGCAGATTGGAACCAAAGTCCTTTAATACTAGGTTTAATACTTTGTCCCATGTTGTATGTGAACAGTAAGTAGTGTCTGCTTACCTGTCTTCTCAGAAAAGCAGGTTAGCCACCTGACAGAGCTTTCTCTTGAAATCTAAAACCTGTAGGATGAGAAAACTGAGTACCTCTGAACATTTATGTCATAGTCCCCAGCAGCGCACAGAACTTCACACTAAGATCACTGAAGCAAATAATGCAGTGCTCATCTTGTATTTCTTTGGTGTTTTTAGTGATATTGAGGGATATTTTACATTCAAATGTTATCTGTCTTGAATTAATGAAGATAGAACCATTCAGTACATTGCTACATATTTTCAGTAGCTCTTATGCTGTTTTCACCCTATGAATGTTCTCGAGGGGAAATATACCACAAGAAAACACATATATTAAAAGAAAAAGTAGTTATACTGAATTCTCTCTCCCTTTCTACTCATATATCCATCTTTATTTTTTTTTTTCTAAATTTCTACATGGATCATTAGCCACATGAGAAAAGATAGAGAGAAATACTGAGCAAGAAAAAAAATAAACTGAAAAGGTTTAGTGCAGCAAGTTGACAACAGGCACTATAGTGCATTCCTAATATTCAAAATTCTTTACCATCACAAATCATAACCAATGAGGACACAGCCACTGCATCTGTACTTCCTTGCTAATTTATCATGCTACACCATGCGCCAGTAACAGCTTTCCTAAATGTTCAGATCAGACATCAGTTTGAAACAACACATATTCAGTCATCATTTCGTGATGCTAAAACCCACATTCCAGGAAATGGAATGGTGTGAGCAGGTTTGTGCACATGGATGTGGGAATTTAGAAGACCAGTACTCTGGACAAGCACAGACAGGACATCTGTAAGTTGATTGTCCAAGATCAGTTTGTTTTCTGCTATAGTTCCTGGTTCACTAGTCATGTTTCTATATACATATATAGATGTGTATGTATGTATGTCATATTTATCTAACCTATATGAATAACTATAGATAAAAATATTTTACACTTTTAGGGCTTCTAATTTTTTTTTCATCTGTATTTCCTTCTCTCATAGATGCAAAAATAATTTAGAATAATTCTGCTCCAATCAGCTATGAAGATTAAACACAATGTCATGTACATTCATGGCATCAGACATCCACTGTCAGAAAATGAAAAACTTCCATGCAAACTGCAGAGACTTGTGGCAATTACTTCTATCTTTTCTGATCTTTCCAGAGCTAGCAAAGAAACAGCAGTACAGTACAGTGTCCTCTTTTTTTTAGGACTATTATTACTGGTTGATGACAAGTTGTCTTCAGAATTAGTAGGAGGGTTATTAGCCATGGATGGATGTAATGCAATCAACTAAAAATAGTTTACACTGGGATTCCTTGTTAAATCACAGTAACTATCTTCTCTTGATGCATTCTGTTTATTTGAGTTGACGTTAAATACTGTTCCATTTATGGTTTGTATTTAGTGCTCTAAATAGGGTAGTTAAAATTTAATCTCTATAAAAAGTATAAAAAATTAGGATGCTTTCCTATTAGTGGGAAAAAGCAGAAGGCAGTGTTATGGTTGGAAGGTACCTCTAGAGACCTAGTCTAACTCCTTGCTGAAGCAGGTCCACCTAGATTAGGTTGCAATCTCCTTTTGCCCTGTTGTGACGTCCCTCCAGAAGATATTCGAGTGGTTAAAATTTCCCCTGAGGACAAGGTCTGTGAATGCAAGGCTATGTATAGCTTTCTGTAGAAGGTCTTGTCTACCTGTTCTTCCTGATGAGGCAGCCTACAGCAGACATCCACTGCAATGTCTCTCATCCCCATAAGCTCTGTTAGTTCATCACCCATCCTCAGGAAAAGCACCATGCACTCCAGCTACTTCCTCACATAAAGAGCAAAACCTGCATTTCATTTTCCCAGTCTGATCTTCCTAAAGAGCCTGTATCACTCCATTCCAGCATGCTACTCGTGAGCCATCCCACCATGTCTTCATCATCCCAACAAGATCACAGCCCTGCACTTGTACACAGATCTCTGATTCGTAACGCTCATTCCCCATACTGTATGAGTTAGAGTACAAGCACTTTAGAAAGTCAGCCCAGCATTTGGATTTCCCAGAAAGGGTCTGGAAGGACATTCCACATAAAGATTTCTTGCAGGCACTTCCTTGCATACATGCAAATTCTTGATGTGACTCCACTTAAACCCAGTTTTATTGGTTATGTGTTTCCTTGGTTCACATCAGTTCAGGCCCTTGCAGAAGATCCAAGCAGCACAGTACAGCTTTGTCTTTTATGTCCTGTAGTCCTTTTTTTACATAGGATCTGAGTAAAAAGGTCCAAAGCTTCTAAGGACAATTGCCAAAATCATTCCAGGCCTCACCCAAAAGATTTGCTTCTCTACCCCATTTAAGAGCTCTACACTGTTCACGCTAGTCACTGAGACTTTGCAATAAAAAACTCCTAATGCCCATATGTGGCAAGCATTTGCTGTTTACATAGCCATTAGCCAATCTTTCCAGAAGATTTCTTTCTTGCATGCCATTTTCTTACTCAGGTT
This sequence comes from Urocolius indicus, assembly GCA_013401255.1. Classification (NCBI taxonomy): domain Eukaryota; kingdom Metazoa; phylum Chordata; class Aves; order Coliiformes; family Coliidae; genus Urocolius; species Urocolius indicus. The sequence goes on from WBNH01005499.1 coordinate 195,371, forward strand.
ACAAGTGCAAAAAAACAGAGGCCTGTAGTAATATGTTTTAACAGGCAAAAACTCAAACATGAAGTCACAGCCACTTTTTTTTTTTTTTTCAGATGTGCTTTTCAGCATAGTCATAGGGTAACAGAAGAAGCAATTTTAATTTTTTTTCTTCCTGCTTTCATGGTAAAATTTAGTGTAAAAGATCTTTTCTTCAGGCTGATATCTACATTGAAAGCAAGATTTAATCAAGAATTACATTGCTTAATACTGCTTTGAGGAGCTTTGATTGATCGATTCAGTCTTCCCTTAGTCATATGACAAATGAGTGGAATAAAGGATGAATAGTCTATCTGGTCCTTCCATTCTCTGTGGTGTTCAAGCCAGCCTTAGCAGAACTGCTTTTTAATATCAGTCTGAAAAAAAAGGTCAGAGCCTATCACAAACTACTGTACCAAAGAAATATGCAAATCTTTCCTTGTTCCATATTCTCCTTAGCCTCCCACTACAACTATAAAATTATAGGGTATTAATAGAAACTAAATAAAGCACTCTGAAAAGACAAATTCCAAAGATGCAAAATTCAAATACCAAATAGAAAGCATGCAATTAGGCTCTTAAATAACTCTTATCACATTTCATGCTAATATTAGCACTTCCAAAAAAATAGTAGAAAATTGCAATATTCCCAGAGACACTCCATTGAAAAAGCATAGTGAGACACAGAATTCTTGGTGACTTCTTATATTTTGATGTTATGCACAAGCAAAATTTAGATCCAACTACAATAGTAAAACAATTTTGCACTCCATCAACATTAGTCATATTTACATGGTGATTCTGAGAAAAAAAAAAAAAAAGTAGGTTTGAACAAATGCAAAATTGAGGGTTTTTTTTGTAGATTTTTCAGAAAGCACATTCTTACTTAATTAGACTCTTCAAGTAAGTACACAGCAATGAGCATTACTCTCTCCTCATTGCTTTTTAAAACTTTTATGTCTATCCAGATTCCATAACCTTACAGATCCTAATGTCCTTAATGAAGAAATAGAGCATTGTTATCCAATTTGACTCAAGCAGATCTCCATTCAGAATGACAATGTCGCTATTCACAATGCCATTGTTAGAGTTGTGTCATCCTTTCTATTTCAAATCTTATTTTTAACTTGTCAGTTATTTTTCTTTCTTGAATCTCAGGCTTAGCAAATAAAGTTGGTCAGTTGATTGGTCTGTCAGGCTGCCTGTCTATTATCTATACACATAATCTACACTCCTATACTACTCAATGCTGACTGACAGAATCATTTGTTTGGTGATTATTGGGAATATCACTTCATACACCTCAAAATCACCGTTCCAAAAAGTGCAATTTGTCAAATGATTTACCCACTATACAGTCAAATTAATGTGAATTTCCTGATGACCAAAATAATCTAACTGAATATTTGCAGGACTGAGGTATAAATATTTGCTACTTATGACTTGAGTTTCTTTGCATGTACTAAATCTCCAGGATCCTTCTCACTCAGAATAGATACATAACAAGAAATTGAGAGGACATTTTGATTTAATAATAAAGTAGGCAACTTTATCACATTTGAGAACATACTTTGTATTGGAGATGGTTACATACCAGAGCAAGTTCATGAAAATCAAGTTTACATTTTATACAACTGCAAATGTACAAAAGGCCAGATTAATATAATTCTGATCAGGTTACATCAGGAAAGGTAAAGAGAATACAGGTCTCATCTATTTGATAAGTGAAAAGAAAAAAAAAAAAGAAAAAAAAAGAATGGAAACCATAGTATTTCATGAGGAAATCTAGGATCTGCAGACCCCTAAACTGTGCAAGTGACATTTTCCCTAGATCGTCTTGGCCATTAATCAATTACCTTTTGAGGACAGTCTTGCAGGAAACTCCAAAATACTGAATCTTTGGTGTACCATATGCACGAGATCTGTGCACTGTCTCGCTAGACATACATTTCATACATTCCTCTTCTTTTCATACTAGAATTGCTTTGACCTCAGAGATTGAATCTTCTGTGACTGTAGATGTCTGACCACCATCAAGAATGCAGAAAGGATTGTCAGGCAAAGAGGAATCTCATGAGGTTCAACAAGGACAAGTGCAGAGTCCTGCACCTGGAGAGGAACAACCCCATGCACCAGTACAGGCTGGGGATTGACCTGCTGGAGTGCAGCTCTGCAGAGAGGGAGCTGGGAGCCTTGGTTAGTAATAAACTAAACGTGAGCCAGCAATGTGCCCTCGTGGCCAAGATGGCCAAAAGCATTCTGGGATATATCAAGAGTGTGTCCAGCAGGTTGAGGGAGGTCCTGCTCCCCCTCTGCCCTGGTGAGGCCTCATCTGGAGTCCTGTGTCCAGTTTTGGGCTCCCCAGCTCATGAGGGACAGAGAACTTCTGGACAGAGTCCAGTGCAGGGCTACCAAGATGATCAAGGGCCTGGAGCATCTTCCATATGAGAAAAGGTTGTGGGAACTGGGGCTGTTCAGCCTGGAGAAGAAGAGACTTAGGGGGGACCTCATTAATACAAGTATTTGAAAGGTACATGTCAAGAGGATGGGGCAGTACTTTTTTCTGTGGTGTCCAGTGACAGGACAAGGGGTAATGACAACTGGAGCACAAGAAAGTTCCACTTAAACTTAAGGAAAAACTTTACTGTTAAGGTAAATGAGCCCTGGCACAGACTGCCCAGGAAGGTTGTGGATTCTCCTTTTCTGGAGGTTTTCAAAACCCATCTAGATGCTTTCCTGTGCAATGTGATCTGGGTAGGTCTGCTTTGGCAGGGAGCTTGGACTAGATGATCTTTCAAGGTCCCTTCCAAACCCTATCATTCTGTGATTCTGTAATGCCAATGCATCTACAATACAGCCCAGTTCTCACACCTTCTACATTCCCACAGGATTTTCTTTAGCTAAACCAAACAGCCCATCTGCCTTGCATGCAGTTGAAATATGAAGAACTTTTCTGTTTCACAAATGTGATCACTACACTGTTGCTCCTACTGTTGCTGCTTGAACAGCTGCCTCAGATTTAAATCTCCTTTGCTTCCATGTGCTATATTGGTAATCCCAAAATGGATTTTCTACATTCTAAGTGTGCTGTGATCCAAACCAGGAACCAATCATAACCTGGAGTTAAAAGTCGTCATAGCATGATACCAAATACTCACTTTAGGCTACACAGTTTGCAATAACATACAAGAACTAGCTGGAGCAGGATTGAATGTTGCATACTAGCTGAACATCCTCAGCAGTGCAGCTCTCTGAGAAAAAAATTTATTATATCTAGAAAAAAATATTGCATTCTAAATGCTGGACCAACTGCTTGGAAAAATTGGAAGATGAGAGGAACAGATGGCTCTCTTTCTCAGACCAGGGAAGACTGAAGTAAGACAATAGGTTCACAAGCAAGCAAAAAAAACCCCTTGATATCTGAACTTCCCTTATCTTCCTCTCCTTCCCCTCTTCTATAAGAAAAAGCAAAAAATCTAAGTTTGGAATAACTAATATAGCCATGGCAGTCACCAGGAGAGTACTAAAGTCTGGAGAAAAAACTTTCAGCCCTTGAGAACTGCACTCACAGAACCGTATTTGGTCCACCCAAAATGCTCAGTAAATGAAAATGGTTCCAGAAGAAAATAGTTACTTTTTGGTTTAGGCTTAGATGCTTGCTCATCAGAGGTCAGATTACATATAGATATCTGTATTCTCCTTATTTTAGAGGTGCCTGAAACAGATATTTAAATAATCCATTCTTTCATGAAAATTGTTTTTAATATTACACAACAAATATATCACGTGTTTCACAAAATAAAGTTTCTATATACCTATCTCTATGAAGGTGTCTGACGATTTCATAATCAGAAGTGTTTTAAAATATTATTTCTTGCTCTAAAAGGTGATCATTTTTAAGATCACAGTAGCAGAAACAAAGTTTCCCATTTACTAACTGGCAGTATAGTCAGAATATGCCTTGAGCTGACTAGATGTATTATCACCTGTCAGCTATTTAGAGCTCCTATTAAGTTAGAAGAGAGATCCACACTGAGTCGGGAAAAAATACATCTGCTTCCAGACACCAAACTGACATTTCCTGGAAAGAAAACGCCCCACCTGTTCACCAAAGTGTTTGGAGCTGCCAATAGGGCAATCAGACATTATTTTCAGGATAACCAACCAAAACCAGATTAGTGAATATTAAAACTTTGCCATTACTTTATTAACTCCAGCGCATTACCCAGGACTGGAAGCATTTGTATTAGATATGGCACCTGCTGGAAACTATTCAAGAGAACAAATTAGACACAGAAATAAGGTCACTAACAATGACTCTGGGGGAAAAAAAATGCACTGAAGTAAATGGATTCCTATTTTCTTAGTACTTGGGCTAGAAAATGTTTTCTCATTGATGTTTAGTGCTTTCTTATGACATGGTAAATATTTTAATGATTTACAAGTCTATTGATCCGAGAGCCCGGTTTTATGGGATGTAGCAATGAAAATAACTACAGGTATGCAACTTCTTATGTGTCTTTGGGTAATTTATCATACTCACCATCAGCTTTTGAAGTATTAGCATGAACTCAGCCAGGTCACTAAAATCACTGTTCAAATTTCTTAATTTGAATTATATCTTCTGAATTTTCTTCCCTGCTCATAAAGGAAGGAGTTTGCTAAGCAACAGATTCAACATTTCTTCTTGTGATTGAAACCCTGAGAGTAGTTATAAATAATAGGAAGTGGAATGCCTGGGCCCTAGAAAATATTCAAAATTGTTCTATACAAAATTTCCCTTGCCATCAAATGAAATAGATGTAAGTAATGTTTTGCCTACAGTACACAAAATTGATGCAAGCAGACATTTTAGCAAGATTACAAACATATAGTTTAGATTTATCTCTAAGACAGACAATTCATTCACTCAATATTTTGCATAGTTTTTAAAAGTTTCTTTTCTAAATGTTACAGAATACCAACATAATCTTTTTTTGTGAAAACTAGTGCTCAAAGACTAGAGTTTCAAGAGATAAGAAAGTGGAAGTTAAGAATTTCTTGTTTCATAAAATGTAGTTCGCTTGAAGATATCAGTATTATCAATGGATTTGACAGTACCAGATTTCTTGACTGTGCACATAAAGGTACTTTTCTGTTTGCTTAATTGAAAAAGTGTTTTTTAAAGCAAAATTCCTCTCTGTTACAATTACTTTTCTCCCCAAATTGTTTCTCAGACTAGGCTTTTTTTTTTTTTCCTTAAATTTATCAGGAAGTTACTAAGCTACCTCTGGATATCTATCTAGGAAGGGTAGGTGGTAATCATGATGTTTAAAAAAAATTGTTATTTCAAAACACTGTCTTGCTCACGGCTTCACAATTAGGAGTATCATGTTCTTTAACTGTAATATTACAGTTTTGGTTTCTAAGGGATCTGATTTCAGGGTTACAGTTGTTATAATTTCTAGCAGGATTTTGCAACACAGCTCTTCTTGCTGTGGAACTCCAAAGCTTTTAAGTTATTAAAGTTTTATGCCTTTATATATTTGCTGTAGATATAATATAGTGTAGCATTTTCACTGAGGGAATTATGATGCTCTGAAGTTAAGACTTTGTTGCAACTTCTAAAGTCAGATCTGAATGACTTCCAGAATTTACTCAGAATTTTCTTCTGCTATTTACCCTAATCTGATAAAAAATTTTAGCAAATCAGTTGATTTACCGATTGCATAGCTATACCATTCTCCACAAAAGTTGAAACTTAAATTTCCCTTTTGTATGTAATGTTTTGATATAGGTACTAAAGAATAACATGGTGTTCCTGCCGTACCAGTTCTTTGCAATTTACTATTCTATATGAATTATGAAATCCTTATTCAAGAGAGCTCTCAAATGGTAGGCAAGAAGTATAACAAAACCCACATATGTTGCTGGTTTTTCTAGTCAATGGACTAGTAGAATAATTAATAAATGGGACAGCTTAATTATCTTTCATGTAGGGAGCTGAATTTAATTGTTTATTCTTGTAACACATTTTTTAGATTGTACATTTTTTTAGATTAAACTAACTTATGGTTAATTTGAAAGCAAGAAATATTTTTGCTCCTTTTCTTTTATATAGCTCAGATTTCTACATGTAACTATTGGACACAAACTACTTCTAGACTATTTGCAGAGGAGGAAAAACATTTCTTGTTCTGCCATAAATTCATCAGCATAATTTCTCAGAACTTTAAATCCGTGCTTTAAAGGCAGAATTCCAACTACATTCATACTGGAATTCTTTATGATCTCCTTGCAGACCTTTAAGACACTTTGATTATATAAACACTCTACCAAAGGTTAACTTGACTCTGGATTTCAATTAGGATTCATGTTCTTGGCTGATTCTGTTAAATAATGTCATTTAGTAATGTAATTGCAAAGTTTTTAAAATCTCTTTATGATATTATTTGATTATCATCCCTTCAAAAGTATTATATATTGCTTCATGATGAGTAGTAAATGACAATGCAGTAACAAACAGTAGTTCAAAAGAGAAGATACAAATAATTTTGACTGTTATGTTTAATATTTTGAAAATTTATCTTCATTAACAATGAAATAATGACACTTCAGTTAAGTAGAACTTTCAAACAGTGACAGCTTGACTAAAATTTGTCTCTTTTATTTTGAAGGGTTTGAAATTTGTATTTCAAATACATTGAAGACATTTTTACATTTTTAGACAAAAAAGTATCACTGAAGAAAACTGACACATTTCATTCAGAGGATGCTGAAGAAAGGATGCCAACTAATTCAGTCAGAAATATGAATATTTAAAAATCAATATTTTAAAATTCCTTTAAAAATTTTATGTGATAAAATAAATAATTATATATGTATAATGTTCTCATTCTATATATTGATACATAAATGTATGTATGTGTGTACATATACATATAATACTCTGTTTCTCCATATTCAAGTATTTTGGAAAGTTTGTTCTTAGCAGATGCATTATGAAGTATTTATATTCAAAAACATAAAAAGAAATCCTACACTAATACTAGTTCTCACAAGTTGCAATGAATTATGTTTTAACTTTAAGATCAGTTTAGTCTAGTACATGTAGAATAGATTAGAAATTATCCTAAATCTGCATTTCCAGGATTCTAGACAACCCTAGAAATTTCAAAATGATTCAGGCTTGAGACTGTGATTACACTCCCAGAATAATTTGAGTCCCTAGTGGCTTTTTTCCATAATTCTACTTTCAGTGTGTTTCTGCATCTATTTGAACAGGCTTGAGTAACACAAAGTCTATTTGAAAGTCTATATGAAGCCTTCAAGCTCCATTACTTTTGTTTCAGTGGGCTCAGTTAATCAAATCAGGAAACAGAAATAGAACTGTGAGGTTTAATTGACTAGTCACAAATATTTGTACAGGTCAGACTTCAAACTCTGACTTTACAATGTAATGGATGAAATTTTAGAGAACTGCAGACACTCCAAGAACCTCTTAAATGCAAAATTAGACAAGGGTTGACATTTCTCAAATTATTCAATATATTTCATTGCTAAATTATTACCAACTCAAGTGCCACATTCGGAGAATCATATAAAATAGGACTAGGAGCAATGTGACATCTCCCTCTTGCCTTCCTCTAAAAGACATTTCAAACACAATTTTTTCACCTTTCGTTAAATAAAATTCTTCATTTCTAAGCAGTTAAGCTGTCATCTCCAATACTTTAAAAGGACTTTTGGGCTGAATTTTACTTCAGATTCCTTTGATATTCAATATAGCTTAGCAAGCTAAGGTATGCTCTAATGTGAAATGCAACAAGGTAAAACAGCCACAAGTCTCACCTTAAAAGAGAGACTAAGGTGCCAATGTATTATCTATGAGTTCTACAAATATTTGTGTTGATGTGAAGCATTTTTTTTTGCTACATGCCCTGCAAACATTCAGAAAAGAAAGACTTTGCAGTAGAGAGCTTAAGCTTTCATTTGTAAGTCCAAATGTTGCATGCTTTTTAGAGACAGCTTTACAATCCCCCAAACTATAGCAAGTCACACTGTCAGACTAAGAGGAAGAAGCAGATTTGCAAAAATGCAAAGGGGTAAAAAAAACCAGTACATATTGCTAGCCTTGCCCAGTGGGCATATATTGTTGGTCACAGCATGGATCTGACACTGTGGGGTATATTTACAGCATGGGGTATGGAGAACTACACATACAAACAATCGTGAGAACAGTATATTTTTCCTATGTGAAATGCATTGAAAATCAAGCCTGTGATGTAAATGAGGAATTGGATTGTTGTGGAAATTCTACTGCTTTGTGTGCTTTGTAAGTGTTGAATTTTCTTTTCAAGTGATTAAAAGTGTCTTTGAGTCATAACAGTCAAAGATGGTAAAGACCACATATTGCTTTAATTCTGGTCTTCACGACATCTTGCAGAGATTAATGCTTGAAAGATATTATTAGAACTTTTTATTCCTTTATCCTGAACTTACATCATACAAAAAGCTTGCCATGATAGCTCTTCAATATCTTCTCTTTTTATTTTTGAAGCTGTACAATGTAAATTAAACAGAGAAAATCACATCAAAGATAAAAGAAAGAACTAATATGAACTAAGTAAAGACATTTAAACACCTACCATACCCTCTTATGCTCACATTTTAGAATAATCACACTAACCCTTGAAGTTAGTGCTACAACGTTGCATTTTAAGTTACTTCCTCTCTGCTTCTTTTTTCCCCATGACATTGCTGAGTCCATGTTTACAAAGTTTCTTCTCACATACATGATAAGGCCAAACAATACTATAATTCCTCTAGTTGGTAAGACACGGTGCTTTCAGGTCCTTCTTATCACAGTTTAGTCTAGTAGCAAAAGGAAAGGTTGACAGAATTGTAACTGTTCTGAATATCACCAGGAAACCATCCCTGGCAGAGATTCTTTACACCCGTGAGTTAGCTAGCGATAAATAAACAGACTGCCAGGAAACCATCCCTGGCAGAGATTCTTTACACCCGTGAGTTAGCTAGCGATAAATAAACAGACTGCTGTGGGCATATACCAGCATGTCATAAGAGAGATTTGAACATTTCTGTTGGCTTCTAGAGGCTCTGGTAGTAAACAGTGGATTTCTAAATCAATTTCTCAAGGAAAGGCTTCTGTTCAAAAATGTTTTCCAGTCTTCTCCATTTGAATTAACCAAACTAAACCCATTGCTGTACTACCAAAATAGATAATATCAAGGTATATCTGTTTCCAGCAAGTACAATAAAATTAATTTTTTCTGGTATTGCTTCTTTGTGGCAGTACAACATGGGAAAAAAGTAATATCTTTACAGACAAAAAAAAACCCAACCAAACAAACAAACCCATGCCCTGTTTCCACAAAGGAACAAGATTTTTGTAACAAATAAAGTAAAAAATTATATCTTTCCTTTAACTATCAGAAGGAAATATTGTACCATAAGCCTAATATAGAAAAGCTGACTCTATGTCATCGATTGTCCTATACCGTTTAGTATTTATTTCAAAATGCTCACACAGCAAAATAAAACTGTTAGTCAATTACCCATGTCATTATTTAAATAAGGAAACCATGCCTTTCTTCACCTAAAAGCACTTCAGAGAAATGAATTTGAAATACTGTCCCATTTTCAAATATGAAAATTGGTATATATGGAAAGTTGAAATGCTTGTAACACTTACCATAATGTCAAAATTCAATATAAATTACATCTTGATGTCCTGACTCTTTAATCAGTAAAGCAATCTGAATAAAAGAGCTAGCAAATAAATTGAGTAAGAAGATGTATTTCACATAGCCATTTTTAAGAAGGGAAATGCATATTGTCTTCCATTTTCCAGTTAAAACATACAGTGAAGATTGCTCATCCTTAAAGGAGATGTTAGCACACTACTTACTGGTAATGCAGGAGCAATACTAGTTGAGTAAGTGCAGAAGTGTCACAAAAAACATACTTTATCAATGATATGAAAAAGCTTTTGGATTTTAAAAAGTTTAAAAGCTTAATTCCTGCTTTTAAAACACATATAGAATTTTTATATTTAGATTAGAAATTAGTGATACACTGTGCCAGAATCTAAAATTTACATATGGCATAAATATATGCACATGGGAACTTCCACTTTTGAATTAAATATAATCATAGTGGAAAGATTATTTATCTTTAATGAATAGTAAAAGTCCTGCCTACAGATGAGTCAGTAAGTGGGTGTTCACTGCTTCACAGTTATCTGCTGAAAGCCCAAAGCATCTCAGAAGCCACAGAAACAGACATAGTAAGAAAAAAAAAAAAAAAAAGGGTGTATGAATCTTGTAGTATTTATGAGTATTAATACTGGGACACAATAAATTTCCAGGACTATCTAGAGCTAAGATGCTTATTGTAAGAGAAGTATCTGAGCTACAAAAGTCCTCCTTCAACAGACTAATCTATTTTCAAGGCAACTACCACATCTCTCTTGTCAACCAGTTTAATAACTGCTGTAACTCTAGAAGATGCAATACCCCGGTAACTTGAGCAAAAAAGCTTGAAAGCCATCCAGAGGCTCCAGATCTTACCATATACATCATAATCTCATTTGAAGGTCTATTTTTATCTCTTCCACTATTCCTGTCTATATTATAATCAAAATCTGACAGACCAATATGCTATCAAAGATATGAATAAGCATTTAAAATGAAAAGTCATTATCTAGAATATTGACTAGCATGAGGAAAGTGTTTAAATACTTCAGGTCTTGTCAGACTTCAATAATCTCACAAAATTGACACCTATCTGCAAGTAGCATATACCAGCCTTGCTGGAAAAAAAAAGTCAATTATTTTATTACTTTTTCCAGCAGACAGGCTTCTGGTCCAAAGAAAGTATAATTCCACATATTATAGTACCTGTTCAAGCACAGTTAAAGAAAGCGCTAATGGTATATCAAAAATAGGGGGAAAAGCACTTTTGCGTATTTACCTTAAAAGTATCTTTTATGTGTGCAGGTAAAAAAAAATCCTTTTACATTTAATTTTGAGGCTTACAGCTGTTAGACTCACAAATTATGAAAATATAGTAATGAAAAATGTTGAAGAACAGACCCTGCAACTTAAAGTTCAAGTGAGATTGAAGATTATTTCTTTAATAATAATTTCTTCAGCACAGCAGCTGTCATGAGGACACTTGCGAAAAGTGACAGGAGAATGAGACTGTCTTGTTAACACATCAAGGATAAGCACAACTGTCTTTATTTCAATCCAGTGCTCTTCTAATCTGAACATAGCACAAAAAAGCTGAATATTGTCTGGACAAGGGATGCATCCCATTGTCCTCTGACACTTATTCTTTTCCACTGATCTGATTGACATCCACATTTGAAAAATAGTTTGTGCTTGCAGAAAAAGATATTTGTCTTCCAGCATCCTTAAATTCCACATTTTTGCGCAACCTACAGAGGCTGACTTTGAACCAACATCCTAGAAATAGGTTTACAGCATAAATGAGCTGCAGGAAATTCCCTTGAAGATGTAGGAATAACCAAGATTTTGAGCCTTGAGTTTCTAACATACTGTTAACCTGACATTACCTGGGAATGTAAGGGGAAAGAGTATAACAAGTGCAAATCATGGACCATTTCCCATACAGACTTTAGTCTGATGTTTTCTCTAACTCCAAGCTAATTACAAGGAAAATTCTTCTTATTCTGACATTAAGGAGGCAAAAACCAAACCTGCAACACACAGTTTTGTGGAGGTTTTCAGTTGCTTTTTTTATTATTATTTTATTTTCACGTCTCTCCTGCTTACTTAATCTTTGACTGGAATCATTGTCCCTTTCTCAGTGGAGTCATGCCCTGAAGACAAGCTCAGTGTATCAGCTTTGACTTTGTGGTAGCTATGTACCTCCAATGCTAGCACTATCTGGAGAGGTTCCCTCCTCTATTCTTTTCACCTCCTCTCTTCAGCACATGCACTATGCACCCTTTCTGCACATTCAGATTCATTTACATGAAAATGTGGAGTTCCTCTCCCTATGATTCTATGCAAAAGTGGCAGAAAAATAGTTCAGCCGCTGAATCTGAGTCTTCAAAGAGGTGACTACTGAACATGTTCTTAGTATTAATGCTTACAAAAACCATTATAGCTTGAGTGCTGTTACTGAATTAGTAGGTTTTGTGTTGGAAATTACTGAAAACTATCGATTTTCTCTCATCCAGTGGAAAACCAGTAGGTAAACTAACTCATTTCTGGGAACTATATATGAGCTTTTTAGTGGCAAGGGGGATGGTGCTGGTAAATTTGTTTGCGTATATGTATATCCCACATATACAGTTTCTAACAGATGATATGGAAGGTACAACACCTTCATGCTCTTCATTGCACCAATATCATTTTGAGGGGCTGAAATTTTACCTGTTTCTTTGGATCTATCTTTTCCATCCGTAAGATGGGGCATCCATAGTAGCTGTGATTAGGCTCTTCACTTTTGCACCAAGAGAAGGGAAGGACATGAAAGCCATTTCAATTGCTTGATGTTTTTAGATGCTTCTTATAGCATCGATGGAAGCTGAGGAAAATAAAAACATATATAATCACCAACATCTTTCATTTGATATATATAAAAATGTAATTGACATTCACAGTAATAACCCATGCAGAGAGATTTCCTTTTATTTTTTTTCCCTTTTGTTATTTAATGAAACACATTAGGATGGAACTATGAACTTAAAATGTTGAGATATATATAGCATATAGGCTGTGGAGCTGTTATATGGGATTAAAAAACAGAAAAAAGCTGTCCAGTTTGGAAAGAATTAATTGATTACTGTTCTAGTACTTCAGCTGCTTCAATATGGAGATGTGTTCTGTAAGGACGCTCACTATATAATATGATTCAATCTTTTCTGGGTGGAGTCTGGTATTAAACATGACTAAAATTTTCCTAAGGGGTATGAATGTATAATTATTGTTCAGCAGCTTTAAAAACCTCAGGCTTGATAGTTGCTATTTATTGATCACAAACAGCAGCACACCTGAAGGTAGACCATAAAATTACATGGTTAAATGAAATGTTTATTAAGAGTACCCTATTGAAAAACAGAAAGAGTTAAAATTTCAAGTGAGAAATTATTCTCATCATAATTTAAACACCAATATTCAACAGCAGCGGATCATAACTTTTTTTTAAAAGAAGTGGAACATCTTCAGCATAAAAAGTATGCTTGTTTGGGCTGGGATAGAACTAATTTTATTCCTAGTTGTTGATACTGGGATGTGTACTGGATTTGTGTTGAAAACATTGTTAAATACACAGGGATGTTTTGGTTGTTGCTAGGCAGTTGTTGCTTGTACAGTGTCAAGGCCATTTCTGCTTCTCCCACCACTCCACCAGCAAGTGTGGAGCTAGGATGAAGCATGGCCAGGACAGCTCACCTGAACTCGCCACAGAGTTATTCCACACCGTAGAACATCATGCCCAGTATTGAAGCTGAGGTCGACTGGTGGGAAGGGGAAGATGGCTGCTGTGGCATCAGTCAGCAGATGATGAGCAATTGCATTGGGCATCATTTGGTTTGGTTTTCCTCTTTCTTCTTTTTTCATTCTATTTTTTTCTGTTCCATTATTTTTCATTATTATTGTATTTAATTTCACTTTAGTAAGTAAACTGTTCTTATCCCAGCGTATAATTTTTTACTTCTTTTCTCCAATTCTCCTCCCCATCCCTCTTGGGAATGTGGAGAGTGAGAAAGCAGGTGCCTGGTACTCAGTTGCTGTCTGGGATTAAACAATGACAAACAAAGCCTGTAGAGAAGTCTGATGCTTGTACCCCGTGCATGTGCTTCTACCCCATTCAGAAGCATAAGCTTTTATGAGACCAAAGAGTTTTGTCACTCATATATGGAGAGCCTACTTTCTTGGTAACTATAGTCTTTGTTTCTGACCACAGGAACAGTTAAAGCCATGTAAATTCTGGATATGATATTTTTGATACAACAATTAGGATGTGTCTCTAGAATCATGTCAGGGACAGGAGCAGAGCACAATTTTCTCATCCGATTAACATCCAACTGCAACTCATGACCAGGATGCTAATCCTGACAATCAGCATAACACCTGTTGCATCCTTTAGAAAAGACCAATAAGCCAAATGCCTAATAGCGCTATGTCTCTACCAGTCTTGGTCTTTAAACATTTGGGCTATATCTGAAACGAAATATGGAGGCAAAGGGATCTATATTATACAGGGAATAAATTTCAAGGCCAGTTCAGGACAGAACTTCCCATGTTTTGTTGTTACAGTTCAATAAAATCACTTTCTGTTACATTCATTTCTGTTTAAAACAAAGTAAATGTCATACTTTTTTTGTCATACCATTTTTATTCAACAGCCTTTTTCCTATACCCATTAGTTAAAAAGTTGTAACAAGACAAATCATTTATCAAAATGAAATATGCTGTACTCCTTGAACAAGGAAAGGAGTGTCTAAATAGAATACTCGTGCTCTGAAATTAATGGAACCATCTTACACTTAATATTTTCTCTTAAGTAGTTATGTAAGCACTCCAGATCATTAATGGAGTAGTACAAAATCACAATTTACAGCTGAAAGGCAAAACTGCTAATAAAGCATTTCAAATTCGTGTCATCGAGTGATACAGATAAGGAAAATAAATGCAAGGATCATTGATCTCCGATATCATAATTAAATGTATACAACACATGACAAGGAGAAAGCACAATAACGTTCATTAAAACTTGTCTTAGAATCTAAGATGCAGAACTAATCAAGAAAATGTACTAGGGAAAGGTCAGGTTTATAAACAAGAAGCACTTTCATGTTAATAAAAATAATTTTTTAAAAGAGTTTTTTGTTATTATTCCAATTTTAAATAAGAATAGTGGTACTTATGTTGAAAAAAAAATAGTCAATCTACCAGAGGAATTACAGACAGAGAATTCAAATTGGACTTGCCGAGTTAATTGGCATAGCAGCCAGTTTGCAACCTACTATAGAGACATGCTGAAAGTTGGGTGGTAAATAGAAATAGGAATTGTCAAAGACAAAGCATGTCTATGATATAAATATTATTGAATATGAGTCTCCTGCTCCATGGTACTGCTACCATTCAACCCTTTAATGTATTCAGACTGTCTTAAAACACCTTGATGTGTGCCAGCAAGTACAATAGTCACCTTTTTCATATGTGGAGGAACAACCTACTCTCAGGTTTGTCAGGAAATAAACGCAAAAAAAAAAAAACCCCTCACACACACAAAAAGATTTCCTGTTCAATTTAGCCCTCAAGTACTTGTATAAATAATGAGTTAATCTCTTCCAGAAGACATCACAAAGTTCCAGCAAATAAATAATTTTCTCTAATTCAACAAACCATTTTACTTTTGTTTCTTCATTATCAGTAGCCTGTTTTCTGGCATGTAATAGCTTACTACATACAACAGTGAATTCTAAATGTAGGCCTTCTGGACTGGAGACTGAGAGACTAAGTCTCGCTGTGCTGATATACATGGAACAGATGTGTATATATATATATATATATATATATGAAGTACTTGTTGCAAACTGACAAAGGAAAAAAATATCCTATGCCTCTTACAGTGAGGCAAATAATCCCAGGCATAAGCAAGGGCATAAACCAGAAGAAAAACAGATATTTCACAAGGCTGTTAAGAAGTACAAATTCAGTTAGGCAGACATGTTGATGCTAAACTAATAACTTTTACTCTTTCTATAAGCAGTGACTGGGTGCTCTCCTTGCAAAGGCTAGAGCATTTTCTCTATAATTCTGTAAAACAGAAACAGTTTCTACTACTGTAACCAGGTCAGTATTACCTGATTATAAAAGATACAACAGTATCTTATGCTTACATTATTTCTTACTGCTTTTCAGCAATTTTCTAGTTGTTATCACTCATTTTGAAGACTTCTGTTAGCTATCATATTTAATCAGAATCTATAAAATGCAGAGGTATGTATGCTTATAACTTATTTTAATATAAAATAGTAATAATTCATTTTAATGCAAGAGAAAATGATGGAATGGTTAAACATGATCACAATGAATCTGATACCTCACACCACACACTATGCATTTAACTTGTGATTAGAAGAAAAAAAAAAGTGAAGTCAGAAAATTCTACTTAAAGGAAATGCTTTTAATAATGTAAGGTCCAAGCTAATTGGAATAATATACAAGAAAAACTGAAGTAGGTTAGGCTGAAATTTCAAAATTTCTTAATGGTGGACTCTGGAATTTTATTTTGCTCGCCTCCATTTCAGTTTTTCAAACCAAAAATGTAAACAATCTGTGAAACCAAACAGAATCCTCAGTTAATTTAAAATTACTGTAAAATGTTCATCTATGTGACAAAAGTAAGATCTTTAAAAGTTTTTGCTTCAAAGTGAAGTAGTATGGTACAACCAACAGCTCTTCCTCATCCACATGGCAAAAAGCAGAAATAACACTAAAATGACCATGAAGTCCACGTTTGTTGTGTTCTGTATTTAGAAATACATTCACAGGTTGAAGAACTCTAGAAAAATAAATACATGACAACATCGATGCAGAAATATAGGGAAATTTTCAGAATTTGGCAAGCCCAGTCCAGATATGCAGATACCAAGAACATCATAAAAAAATGAAAAGAGATGGAAGTAGTATAGATTTCAGTCTAAAAATGTGGATTTTGTTTTCTTATGAAATTAGTACTCAAATGTTACACCATGATTAAAGCTTGAATTCTGTGTGAAATAACATTCATAACTCTAAAATATATTTTTATATTACCTACGAGAGAGTTGGAACAGATATACAATACTCCTCTGAATTGATTGTGTTTCTGAAGCTCTGTTAGAATAAACTTTACATTTGTTTTCATTAACATGGCAGACTTGTCCCATTATCCAGATTCATATTTGTTTTCCAGAAGATTTCAATTGTAAGTATTTGGTAGCCAACTCTGAATAAAGAAAAAATGCATTCATCATTCCCCTAATATAGATATATGACAGTCCGATGTGCAATAAAGCTTGTACTGTCTCCAGTTTAGGAAGACTCTATTCATAACAGGTGGCAGACCTAGAAGTTAGATATATGTATTTTCCCAAAAGACTGTCAACCAAAACTTTATAGAACATTACATACAAAAAAAACTGTGTTCTGATATCATTACTAAGGTTGCAAGGTCCAGTTCAACTTCAGCATTAGAATCTGTCTAGCACATTCATAATGATAAGGTCTTAATTTCATGAGCTGCATAGCTATGTCTCCTTCACTATACCAAGATGCTGATGTTCACCTCACGAGCAGCTAGTTGGTATTCTCTTTTCTCCTTTTTCAGATGTTATCACAGGACTTGATTACCATACAGTAATTTCCTCATGAGCTTCTTCATGGGACTCATCACAAGAGTATCAGAAATTCATATATATTAACAAATTTACCTTTGAAACAATATAAGGGAGGAATGGAATTTATCATGGTCATTTTACTGCTTAGGTGCTAATGCACCTAGGATCAGATCTTTTTATAGTCAAATAGATAAGCAAAAATGCATGAAAGAGTCTCATAGTTTCCTGAAAAGTGCTAAAACACTTCATTTCCAGCATACAGATTTTTTTGAAATTTCTTCAATCAGATTATGCCCATCACTAGCCAAGAATATACATTTTAACATCTGACCAAAACATATTAAGGATGAGAGTATCCATGAATCGTGGGTTCCCACTCTCAAGCAACCTGGATCTCATTTTCAGAGTGTTTGGCATTCTACTAACATTTTATGTGCTTTAAACACAAACTTCAAGCTGCAGCAGAAATCTAAACATCAATTGTAGCTCTTAATCTTCAGCATTTTTGCATACCAGTCATCAAGATCCCATCCAAAAATACCGAACACCTCTGAAAACACTTTTACATAAATTAACTATCAGCAAAAAGAAAATCTGTGGAGCTGCTGTGGGCAATTTTCAAATACTCTAACTATGTAACCATTCTCTCACTGCAATTCTCATCATCATTTGCTGTGTACCTTCTAGCTTCTGTAAAATATGGAAAAGTCTTGACTGCAATCTCTTTTGCCATACAATCTGAAATTCTTGTACTGAATAGGGCAACAATTTCTTACAAATATGTACATAATTGTGCAACTGCTACACTATGTATATATGTAGAGACCAAACTGCATATGCAATGCAGCTGATGTACAAGCTATAGATCACTTGACTCCAAAAGGGTTCTTTTAGTGCTCTGTGGAGTTGTTGGGTTTGGTTTTTTTTTATAACGCTTACTATATTTTAAAGAAAAAAACAGGGAAAAAAAAGTGCAAAACAGCCATCATTATTTAATGCACTGACACTCTCCAGTTTTCAACAGGCATCAAGACTTCTGATTCTGCCTGTACATGTAGGTGACCTTTATTTCCATGATAAGGCTACAGAAATTACAGCCTTGCCTTTGCATTAGATGTGCCCAAACCAAACTCAGGTTTCCATAGTCCTTGAAAAACTGACACATCGAGTCACTTTATTTCATCTACAAACATCAAAGAAATACAGTTCTGTCACTATAAACTACTTTTTTCTTAAGATTTTTTTTAATAGTGCTTTATTTTCTGTGACATATGAGTTACCCTGAAACAAAATTATATTTGTATTATCAATATAAATCCAATAGAATAAGCCGCACACACAGAATCCAGTATAAAATGTAAAAGCTGCTGGAGCATGTTCAAAGAAAGACCATGAAGCTTTGTTTAGCCTGGAGAAGAGGAGACTGAGGAAATCTTATCACTCTCTAAAACAACTTGAAAGAAGCTTATGGTAAGATGGAGGTCAGTCTCTTCTCCCAAACAAGTGCTAGAACAAGAGGAAATAGCTTCAAGTTGTGTCAGGGAAGGTTAGAACGGAATGTTAGGAAAAATTTCTTCACCAAAAGGATTGTCAAGTGTTGGAACAGGCTTCCCAGAGAAGTGATTGAGTCACCATCTCTGGAGGTATTTAAAAGACTTGTAAATGTGATGCTTATGTTTTTGGTGGACTTGGTATATTCAACTAACGGCTGGACACAATGATTTTAAAGGTCTCTTCTAACCTAAATGATTCCATGATTCCAGGATTCTAATTACTTCATTTCTTTTTTGTCTACTCTTGTATAAATGACCTGAAATATCTCATTATATAAATTCTTATATTACACTAGAGATGAGATAGTTTTTTACAATGATATAAATGATAAATATGAAGCATAATTCTGCTAACTGTTGTAATTATTGCATTGATTGTAAGATCTGAAATACAATAAGACAACAAAATTTGAATACATCAGAGAACATTTTTGTTCCTGTAAAAACATTTATTTATCACATTCATTGCAGATATAGATGCACAGAAGAAATAATAAATGAAAAGTTGAATAAGTGAAAGCAATAGAGACTTCTGAATGCTCTAATAAATTTTCAGTGTACTGGAAAGATTCTTCAATTGTTGGCTAATACAGAAACAGAGAGTAATCATAAGCATATCTTCACCAACACTGAAATATGTGTCAAGACAATAAAACTATATATATTCTTTTGTTCAACATCTTTGGTGGAGAACTATCATTTAGAAATAATACATAATAGCTCTATAATGTATAATATATAATTATGTTAATAATTAGTATAATCTTGAGATGAGATGAGGGCTATTAGTGGCAGTGGATACTTTGAACCTTGCACATTTAGTCAAAAAGACCAATGTCATCCAATCAAATTTCTTTAAAATGAATTGCAACAAACAATGGCAGCACAGCTGCTATTAGAATTATAATTGAGTTTAGGAGGGAAACAGCAGCTGAATGCAATGCAGATAATTAAGGAGCAAGCTTTTGTTAACACTATCAGTAGGGTCATGATTCCGCAGATTGTGAACTTGTTATGATTGAACAAACTATTCTATTTTTGTAGCAGAGGTATATTCTGTTTTTTATACTGATAAAGCATATTCTGACAAGATAGCTGATCACTTATTTATTTAAGCTATCCATTTAGAGAAATGATAAGCATTTACAAAATCTGAGATTACCATGGAAACCTTATTCTTACATGCTGAGGATTACGGGAAGAATTGGTTATACAATTGGATGGGTAAATAATAAGCCTCTGAACATGACAAAGGCTATAGCTATGAAATTACATTAAATAATTTATCTCTTTTCAGGCTAATATGTATTCTATGTTATCCCAGCACTGAAAGTGAAGTCATATACTTTCTGTGGGTAAATAGTGAAAAGAACACATTTAAAACCATAACATTGATTATATGCAGACAGAAACTGTGTAAATGCAAGTTTTTGTGATCCTAACATCCAACTCAGGTGGTAGAGAATTACAAGCTCCAGGACTGGAAATTACAAAAGTGATCTAAAATTTGTATTTTCTGTTGTGTAGGAAATACAAATTCAATAATTTTGTAGTCTAATCTTGCAATAAAGGTTTACTCATGTAAAAAAAGACAAACAAACAAGTATCACCAAAGGATTCAAAGTCACTCTGAGCTTACAGCTTGGCACCACAGTCAGGTGATATGAGATGCTTGACCATTCATAAACACAAGTCAGAGTTCCAGAAATGGAAAGGTCGTTAAAATGCCAATAACAACATTACATGCTGCTAGCAATAGTAGTGCTATAATCTACTGAAGATGTTGTCATCACAATTATACTAGCAACCCCTTTAATTCCTGTAGCACAGACTCAAGATCTTTGTTTTAAGAGAATCCTGTTGACACCATAGGTCATTTCACTGGCAAATCTAAGTTTACTAGGGATAAATCAGTAATCTTGCTTTGGAATCTCATTGACCTCAATGTGTAAATAAAGCAAGCAGAATGTGTCTGACTGGCAGCAAGCCATGACTGTGACGTGCAATAAAAACACTAATATGTTAAAGTGATTTTAAAGATGTGTTTTGATATTTCGACCTGCTGAAAATTCTATTTCTGACCCTGCAACCTCCTGAAATAACATAACAAAAAAGTTTTTTAAAATACTTTAACATTACTAAACATTTGCCCATGGCAGAATCATTTGCAGGTTTTCCATTCCTGGTTCTGAACCTTCTAAGGTCTTACTTCACTTGACTTTGGAAAGAATAAAGAAGAGCTTATCCTGATTTTAAACTATTTTTATCTGTGTTTCTTTGGGAAATCCATCCCCAGCCTCAACATAGAGAATCTTAATTTGTTCATTATGACAATGGAACTCAATTGTGCTTCAAGAGCCTCAAGAATGGTATTATTTCTGCCCAGTTCCTTTAAAGAAAATCTGGAAAAAAATAGGTGTTTGTAATGGTGTCTACTCAAGCCAACATTTGACAAGAGTTTGTTTTCTGAAAATTTCACAGGATCATTGTGACTCAGATATGAAGATCATATTTTTCTAAAGGCCATTAATAAATGTATTTTTAAGCACCTTTTTGATCGAATATCTGGAAGATTTCCTCCAGATGATCAGATGTCATTAAGGCAACAGCATTGGTGACCTGCCCCTCCAGAGCAAGGGTGTTTCCCTAAATAATCTCTATAGTCACCTACAGTTTGTGTACTTCAAAAACTTGGAGCCTAACAGCAAATCAACAATATATCCTTTTAGCAAGAAATTTCTTCTACTAATTTAAATTCAAGACTCTTGATCTGATTGTATATATCAGTATACAATTGAATTGATCACCATTGAAGACAGCGATGCAAAGCAATGAATGAGCTAGAGTTGCACTGTTTAGCAATTTCATTAGATCTTGATCTAATGTGATGCTGATGTATTTGAATACCTTAACAGAGAAAGCTCTCTCAGAGAAATATGCTGCTCACCAATCAATTAAATCAGAAAGCTTTGAACATCTTTACATTGTCCTTTCCTCTCCAATTAGATGGTTTTTGCAATTCTTCAATGATACTAACAATTTCAAACACTTTGCACAAGTTTCACTGTTGATTTGTGTACCAGATGCACTAAACTGCTCCATCCAAACCTTCTTCACTCCTGTTACAAGCTCCTAGCATCTTCTTCGTAATATTATCATAAAACAGCAGAACATTCAAACAGGCAGCTCCAAAATTCTCTCACTGAAATATATTCTTCTTTCATATTCAAATATTTCCTGATTACATTGAGTACAGCTATGACAAAATTAAAAGAAATTCAGCATTTCATTAAGAAACTAATTTTCAAAATAATAAACAGGATTTTTTTTCCTACAAAACACAGAAAAATAATGTTAACTAAACAACCTGCTATAGCAGAAGCATACACAGCAGCTAATGGACTTGTTGATAGAGACAAAAATGTCTGGAAACAGAATCAAAGAATTGGCAGGCTCTACCTAACAGCTCACTTTTTGCCTCAGCTGGTCTGATGTCCCACCATCAAAGGACAGGGGACTATCACTTATGTCATTAACTTTTTTAATATCTCTTTTCAATTAATAATGCATGATTATGTCTCCCATTCTTTCAGGGACAAAAATCCATGGTAGGAGTCAACACAATACAATTTCGGCAGTAGAAAATTCTGGAGTTTTAGTTTTCTTTCACTCTACTTTTTACAATTTCTTTTTTGGAGAACTTTATAGGGCCATGATTAAAAGGATTGTCATACTCTGGATAATTTGTATATGGAGGAAACCTTTTTGCACCACTGCAATGGTTTTCCTGAGGCATAGCATTAACTACTAGCATCCCAACACTGAATGGTCAGTGAACAGGTAGCATTTCATTTTAAAAGTAATGAGTGAAAAAAGAGCTTTGTCTTCCAGATTTTCATTACCATCAAAACCTCATTTCTAATAACCTGGAAGGGATAGGAACCAAGACTGACATTCTTTGCTATTGTGGAAATCGAAAATAGATTTTCTGATAAGCACAAAAGGTTTTCTGCAAAGCAAATGACACATGATTAAACATGGAAGACTTCTTAATGCAATCTAACAGAATTATTTTTCAGATGAATTCCAAGTTTGCTCCTCCCTTTCCTCCTTAATAGCAGTTAGCACTCATTTTGGACTGATCAACAAGTACTTTCTGCAGTTTCATTTTTATTGATGAGAACTTCCTATAATGATGCAACTGCTACTCCACAAAGTGGTTAAGAGCAAAGCTTGAAAGATGAATCTCCCTGATCACTGTACCATACCGGTACTGAGCTCTCAATGGATGCAATGGCCTATAGAGCACATTTGGAGGAGAATGACTTCTGTGTGAAAGTCTTACATTGCGCAATTCAAATTTACTAGATTAATGAGATATAGTACAGTGCAATAATATCTGTCATATATATCACTATTACTTTAAAATGCCCTGTGAGTATTAATCAAGGAAACTCTTTAATATATCAAGAGCTTGTATAACACCTACTGTGTTCCACACACAATATATAGTTTAAAATTTACTTATGACCTTGAATTCTATTCAGATTTTTATCCTACCTTCCTTCATCTACATTGAGCTGATACCCATGAACTCAAATACATTTAGGCGTACAATTTCTATTAATAGTAGAGTAAGTGAGGCAGAAAACCTTTGAGAATCTGAAGGAAATACTTTCATGACATACATTAAAGAAGAGTAGCACTGTGTTTCCCTTTTTCTCTGTTTTCTTCCCCAGTTGGGAAAATGATGTGTCCATTTTCAAAATTATTTTTCTTTTATTTATTTTATGTCAGCTGTGCTTAACATGTTTGATATTGAGGCAAGGTTAATGTCATTCAGCTTACATGTGGAATTTAAAGTGCAGGTGTTTAGGCTGTATCTAGATCCTATGGGTATATGGTACATATTGCCAGAATAAACAAGAGATAAAATGATGCTTATCAAAAATCAATGTAAACTAATTTTTACTATCTGTGCAAATTTGCTGGGTTCACAGCACAGTGGATATAACTTCTGCATTTGTACATAGTAGCTACCCAAATTCTAAATTAATTCTTGAGGCAAAACTCTCAGGTCATTGATTAATGTTTTGGCTGTGGTAGCACATTAAGTTTTACCTTATGCAAGGATTACATATGAGCCATCACTGAAGTCTTGTATGGAATCAAGGATATTTGACTGATTTATTTAGTACGGTTAAGGTATCTTAATTTAAAAATATTTCTAAAAACTGTAGCTGTAATTAAACACAGTATAATGGTTGTCTATCCCAATAGAGGAGTGGATAAATTGGATCAGGAAAAAAGACTTCGAATGCATTTGACTGATATTTTGTAAGAGATTTCTAAATTGAATGTCTGCTAAAAAGAGATATGAGAGGAAACCTCAACACGAGTAAAACATTGGATTAGGCCACATGGGAACCACAGTCAGAATCCATTTCTAGACACTATGTCTTGTGTGACTGTTGGTAAATCCCTGGTTTCCCCACACCTCCATGTTCTGATGGCAAAATAGGCATTAAACTTCATCTTGCTTTGGGGAAGTATTGTTGAATTCAATAGCACTTCTGAGGAATTCACAAACTATTAATATGTAGAGATGGTCAAATAAAATTTTCCTTGATTTCTTTTCACCTTTCATGACTGAGGGCTAGGCTATGTAACCCAGTAAATTTATTTATGTCTGAAAGCTCTCAGAGGGCTTGACTTATAATGCAAGTGTATCTGAGTACAGTGCATATCTCAGTTATGAGGCATGCTATCCAAGGAAGTCATTGCAGTTGAAGAAAGAATTCACTGCTCTGGAGGGCTTCATAAACTTCTTTGTTATTACAGTTGCTTCACAGAGCCCCAAATGTCCAGTACAATCTCCTTCTGATTGTATTGTCTGCTAGGAACTGCAAAGCTATTGTAATGAATGATGAGGCTTTTTTTTTTTCTTTTTTGCTATATAATAATGCACTTAAAAAAACATGTTGAGAACTGTAAGGCATTTATTTACAGTGGTGGGCTAATCTCATCTGGGGAGGTATAGAAACTCAATCATGAGTGCTACAGTATATAAGCTAATTGCTGGGATAAAACCAAATGAATAATTACTTCAGAATGAGGCCTGGGGGAATTTTTCTTTAATAAAAGTTTAATTCACCAGTGATAATGAATGCAATCTCACATACTACTGAACAACACTATTAGCATAATGGCTAAGATACAAAAAGCTATAATTAGAACAAAACAGAAATGTTAATTACAGCTACGATGGTGCCGAACAAAAAGGGAGTTTTCCTTTACCTGTCAAATGGGTTCCTGTCTGTGTAGCTCTAGTAATCCCTGTGAATGGGTCATCAATTCTGCTTGACTGACTGACAGGCAGAAATTAAAAACTGAGATTTTCTTTGCCTTTTCATTCCAAAGAGGACTGCAATTCACACAGGAGGCTTAAATAGTAGAGAGTACAGGTAAGGGCAGTAAAGACTGTATCTCTAATCATAAAGATTAAATATTAAGCTCTCATGTATCTGAATCTCATACTTCAATTCCTTTTCACAACAAGATGGTCCCATCATGTCAGCTCAGGAATATTAGACTCCTTCCAAGTGTATTTACTACCCCTATATGTACTTGTACACAGCACCGTGTAGCTGGACAAGGAAATGTGGCAGCCTGTTGGCTTGGCAGCTGCTGAGAAGTTTACTGATAACAAGCAGCTTCATTTCCGGCACCAAGAACAACAATAATAAAAGCTCTTTGTACATAAAAATTTGCACAATCTCTTATATCTTGCTTAAATGAATACTGTGAGATGTCCTCATGGAAGAGCATTCTTTTGGGCCATTTCTACTGTGTGTTTTCTCTAATCTCGTGCTACAGAATTATTAAATTTACAGATTCAAGAACTCAGAAGTTCTAAAATAATAGAACTAATGTTGCATTTTTCTCCCTTACAGGACTTTTTCAGAGTATAAAATGGACAGCAAAAGTAATGGGAGCTGTTCCGTTTTTCTTTCTAGCTTCACTCTTCTTCTGTGTTTGATTCCAGACCTTGTTTAGCACACATCATCAAAACACTGCATTGAATACAAAATTACTAATTTCTTCATAGACTTTTTTGTGGTGTTCTCAGCCTTTTTGTGATGCTCTCAGCTCTCACTATAATTAATCTATCCTCCCAACACCTCTAAGAAATCATATAATTGAAGCACAGAGAGATGAAGGCCACTTTGCTAAATAGTCACTAATTTGGGTGCCTGCTTTGATACAACTACAAGTTCTAGGGGGGAAAGCTGTAATTTATGTAGCAGTGCACACATTTAAACATAGCCCACATTAACTTGGACTTTACACATGAGCTTTAATGCATGTCCATGAACAGAAAATATCTGTTAAAAAATCTGTGAAAACTGATCAAAGAAATCTGTTGATGATCCCATTAGAACATGGTGGTGAAGATAGGAGAGGAACCCAGACCCTCATAGTGGCATGTGGTCATATGAACCATGAGACTAAGCCTTCTACTACTCCAGTTCTGCACCTTGCATGCTGCAATTTCTGCAACAAATGAGCAGGCGAGGGTTGAAAGGAAGAAACAAAAATAGAAATAACAATCTGAGAAAACAGATATTTTTGTTACTGTGTTTTCTGTTCTCCTTTCAGCTTGAAGAACCTAAGGACAGATCTTGGTAGGAAAGACATCTAACACCATGGTCATTAAAGCTAATGAAGGCTGACTTAAATACCTAAACCTAAACTGAATTTACAAACTTGTCAGGGAATAAACTTCACTCATGATGAAGCCAGTCAATGGCTCTCCTGTGAGCATGGTCTGACACGTATCTACAAATATGATACTTTCAGTAAGATGTCAAAGAGACGGCTTAATGAAAGAGCTTTCTGTTCAAGCAATCAAAGCATTGATGCAAAAGCATTGGCTAAACCACCCTAGGGGGGGAGGCTCAAAGCTCACCTGTTTGAATAGATCTCTCACCACCTGGCTATACAGGATATTATACCTTTCCTATCCTATTAAGACATAGAGCCTCAACAAACGAAATATTCAAGCTTCATTAGACGAAACTATGGAAAAAAACAAAATCCCAGAACATGACATGACATTTTAATGCAGTAAACAAAATACTCCTGTGGGTGGCAAGAAACTTGGATTATTTTTCAGTTCATGTATTTTATCTGGTGACTATTCAACATGAAATGCATAATCGTTATTGCAATACAGACCAGAAACCAAATTACTTCTTCCTAGTCCCCCTCTCCTCTAGCAGCAAGAACAGACTCCTACAGTCCCTAGATATGTTTCTGTAGTATAGTAATCTATGGGTCCTTTCTGCCCAGCAGAACAATGTCATCAAGTAATACAGTTCAACACACCCAATTAGCCTATATCACAATTATGAGACTAAGAGGCTGGAAACACAGATTGGAATGTTTTCATGTTAAGTAAATCATTGAAACTTGAAATACCATGTCCTAGGGAAAAAAATATATATATATTGACTTAATAGAGGGAAAAATTTATTGGCAGTGAGTGCAGTCAAGATCACTTGCCTGTCAGGGAACATTGTGCGGCTTCCATTCCTACAGGTTTTCAAGTTTGTATTGGATTAACTGATGAGCACTTTGGTGTGAACTTAAACTTTCTTTCAGCAGGAGGTAGAACCAGAGATCTGAGCTTTCTTCCCACCTGATTATTCTAGGCTCTCACAGGAAAAGTAAATAGTGACCTTTCTCACCAATTACTCTGTGGAAAAAGCAACAAACCTTATGAGGACCTCAGAACTACCTGCAGTAGACTAGGAATGCTTACCAGAGTCCTTCCCTTTTACCCATCTGTCTCATTCTTTCAAAACATCTAGAGAGGTTAGTTGCAGGCAATTTCCATGTATTGCAATGGATTTTTATTTTTTTCTTTTGTCTCAGTAACTCTGGTATTAAAGACATGTTAGCCTTACTAGAGAGAAAAAATATTTCTGTCTAAAATGACTTTTACATTTCAGAAAAGAACAGTTTTTCATGTTGGACAGAAATGACCCGTTAGCCTAAACTGCCCACTCCATCAGAACGCTGTGCAATTGTAAGAGATTTCAATTCACTCTGTTTAAATTATGATGTACAAAGCTAAATAATCTTCCTGTATCAATTTGTCTTTCATGCAAAGTAAGGTTTTCTAGAAAAAAAATGCTGTAAAACTAACAAAAAAGAACAAAGGAACAGCTGTAAGTCAAGAGTTCTTATGCCAACACATTGTTCAGCTGGGTTCCACATTCATTTCCACCCCCCGCATCATGCTGATTATAAACTTAGATGCAATTCTAATGTTTTCATTTAATTCATTTTTCCCCCATATTTTAAATTCATTGTATTTAGTGAACATTCAGTTTGAAACATGCAATACCAAAAGAAACCCCCACAGGTGCAGGGAATTTGAATAATCAAGTCCACATAATCCCTAAACCTCAATCCACTGAAGTCTCCCTGGGACCACTTTAAATGTGCAAAGGAAACAAATGTCCAAATTATTCTAAATAATTGTGAGGTAACAGATGAAATAAGGCAGATGATTAAAATATTGATACTTATAAAGTAATGCCTTCAGTCCCTCACAGAGATACCAACTCTACTGTGCCAGGCATTGCATAAGCACACAGGATAGTGCTTTTCCCAGGGGAATTTACCATCCAAACCTTATTTTCCTCTCAATAACCATGTTGTAACATCAGGTCAGGAATAGCTAAAACTGAGTGCTGGGAAGAAACGAAAACAGGAAACAATTATTCAGGATGCCCAATAAGACAGGAGCAGAACAGGGCAAGCTTCTGTAGCTTTGTTTTCATGCCCTGCTTTCCCAGACTTCTCTGTAAACGAATCATTTTTTATGTTCTCCTACCATCCATGTCAGCTAAGCACTGCCTGTTTGCAATACATTTTCCGGGTTTGTAGATGCTTCCATTTTCCTCAGACTACTGCTGTGTGTCAGAACGATTTATGTTGCTGGATTCTCCAAAACACTTCATAACATTAGGATGGTTCCTTTCCAGTTTTTTGCAAAACTGTAAGTTTTCAAATTAAGTTGGTCCTACTGTTATCTAACTACATCCTCCTCTACATTTCAAAGATGGAAAAGAACAAATCGGGATATGCAAAATGAACAATGTTGTGCACGCTCTTTTAATAAATTAATCTTCTGTGCTCAGACTACATAATTCATTTGATGTATTGTTGAAATACAGCCAATGACTGAATATAGTCCAAAGAGCTGAAGGACAGATCTCTCCTAAAAACTGGAATTATCTGAAAAAAAACTGGCATAAAGTAAAAGTAAATCTAATTGAAACCTTAAATTCTGTCTTTAGTATGTCATATGACATACATGTTCATGCACCATTGAAAAGACAGTAGGGAAACTCAATAGCTGAACATCTGCTAGCATCCATACCTACATTACAAACTGACAAGACTGACATGTTGGAGTGGAATCTTCAATCACTTATTCTTGATAGTTTTATTCATGGTCCTGAAAGTGCTCCCAGTTTTACATCTGTTATAACTATGTAATTGAATCTGACTGTTGTGTGCAACAGCAGTTTCATCTTTATTTTTATCTTATTTTAGCTGAAATTTACTGAACTATGTGGAAAAGAGAAAGCCTTTGCTACATAGCAACAGATATGATCTTGACTTTTCCAAGGAATGTAGCCTTTTTAAGCAAGGACTGCTTTATTGAAGTGAAGCAGTATTATGTATCTCAATCTTTCACTATCAGCTAAAAACACTTTACAAGTTAAAACACCAAGTTGAGGTTTATTCAAACCAGATTTGAACCAAGTATCATCTGCATAGTGCAGTCATCCTTCGCTAACTCTATATCATGGACAAAAGATGTCAGAGGTGTAGAAAAATATCTGATGAATCACCATGTTCTTTATTTATCAGAACAATTTCTTTAGATATGACTAAACCATTACTTTTTATGTGTTGTATTTTTGCGGTATATTCAATGACTGTGTATAGTACACGTCCAGTTTGCCTGTAATGCAATAAATAACTCTTTTTGGCTGGATAAGTTCCCAAACAGCTAATTTCCTTACTCTCTACTTGTAAGCCAGGATATATCTTTTGGATTTTTAGTGATATCAGGCTATTGCATTTTACATTTACTCCACAAACAAATTGATTTACATAGCACCTTTTGTTACAATTTTTCTTAGACTTTTTCAGCATTTTTTATTTGAAGATTCAGGGTGAAGAGTTAGGATGGTAAGGATTTTTGGCTATGAGTTATTTCATAACAAGTAAGAATAGAAAATAAGATTCCTCTCATCTCCATATTTGCTTTTTTACATCAGATACTCTCCTTGACTTGGTACTAAACAGTTCCGAAAATCAAGCAGGTTCCTAAATATGGATTTAGAAGCTTAAATTTAGGCTCTTTAATGTGAATTATGGTTGCCTGCAGGGTACCCAAGCTCAAATTCACCCTTAGTTTCAGGGAGTACATTTTCTCTGGCTTCACTTTTGCTGTCAGTGAATAAGTTTATTCAGGCTTGAGAACGCACTTTATCACCTGTCAACACATTTTTTTGTTGTTGTTGTGATGTTTTTATAATGAAATTTTACGACCTTCAACTAATTTCCAAGTGAGCCCAACCTTTTCTGAGAACCACCAAAAGCTTTACAATTAGCTGTTGTTGGTTGGTTTCTTTTCAGCAATGTATCTTGTATCTATACTGATTGCTAGGCTTTGGAAATAGACTGAACATCTATTTATCAACTAAACAAAAATACAGTAAAAGTAGAAAGACACAGCAATATTTAAAATCTAGCTGATTACCCTTTGGTGGCAGATGACTAACAGCTTACCTCAGCAAAGCAAAAATTGCTGCCAAAGGTTTCTTCATAGAAATAATCCTTATTTATTACCCAAGTTCACAGCTGTATACACTACAGGCAGTAACTAAAAACACTTAAAAAGCACGATGCTAAAAAAACAAACCCCAAGCTATGTGACTATGATGCTTATTGAAGGTCCAATCCTTCCTCATTAAAACCAACAGGAGGGGTTCTGCCAATTATTTTAGTAGTAAAAGAAGTCATCTCAGGGAAAATATTCAAAGTCATAAAGCTGCATTCTGTTCATTAGCAATAAATGTGTGATTCTCTTTGGCATGAACAGTGAAAGTGCTAAATAGCTCCACGAATTCTTATGTTTCTCAATAATCTATTTTCTTGAAATAATGGGATAACAATAGAAGCTATGTTCTGCCCCCAGTGCACATATACAGCCCCAGCTGACTGAACTCTAGTATTCCTTTAATTTAAAAAGTGATTATACACAGCTGTTGTAATTTTGAGGCTAAATCAGCAATCTTTACATGGAATAATATTTTTATAAGACCTATTAAAATCTCACTTATTAAAAATAATCACTATTCAGTGTGGTAAAGTATATGGAATAAGACCAGAAGAAAACAGTAATATTCACTAAGCAATTCAACCATTTAACATTTTTTTTCCTGAAGGTCAGAATACAGGGAAATAGCCTACTATGCACCCTGTCTTGCCCTCATTTGGCAAGGTTAGGTGGTGAAATATCAGCCAGTGATTCAAAACAGGCTGAAATAAGTGAGAATCGAACAGATTCTACTCCTTCCTCTCATACTGCTACTACAGGAAATAATTGTCTTTAGATTAAAAACAAAAATCTGATGTCACTTTTCCTGATGCTAGGTTTGGGAAGGATATTGTAAAGCACATCTCTGTGTAAGATGTTTGATCCAGTAGCTGACCCTTCGCATTGCTAAGCG
Source organism: Urocolius indicus (assembly GCA_013401255.1). Lineage (NCBI taxonomy): Eukaryota > Metazoa > Chordata > Aves > Coliiformes > Coliidae > Urocolius > Urocolius indicus. Next base: position 227,125 of record WBNH01005499.1, read on the forward strand.
CCTTAGCATTCATCTGCTTCACAATGACCAAGCCAAAACATGAAAGCTGGAGGCAGTGATGAATAATATCTCCTGCACAGAGCCTATGTCAGAACTGGAAGTGGACTCTGTGTCTCAAGAACCATCAGCCAGAGCCAGTGAGACAAAGAAGAATGGAAAACTCAGGAATCTGGGAGAGCAAATGGGCATCTGACATGAACTGAAGAAATATTGCCAGACTGGGTATGGAATCAGAATTAAGAATAAGGAAACCATCTTGGACACTTTTGTCAGTTCTTTGAGGTGAAACTTTGAAGTGAAACTTTTATCGAAGGGCCACACAGTGGAGGCAAGGCTCGTTTATTTGCAGCTGTGTGGCCGATTGGGGTAATCCAGGGGTTCCTGGAGCATGGGGAGTGGAGGAGAAGCAAAGAGAGCCACCAGGAGCAGTGACCATGAAAGAGTGGAGTTGAAGATCCTGTGTGGAAGAGGAAAGACAAAAAGCAGCACTGTGACCCTGCATTTCAAATGAGCTAACTTTGACCTCTTCAAAGACCTACTTGGATAGATCTCATGAGATAAGATTCTAGAAGGTAGAAGTGCCCAAGAGACCTGGTCATTCTTTAAGCACCACTTCCTTTAAGCCCAGGATCAGTGTGTCCTAACAAGAAAGAGGTGGAAAAAGAGGTAGAAGGCCTCCATGGGTGAACAAGGATCTGCTGAGGAAACTCAGGCAGAAAGAAGCCATCTATGAGAGGTAGAAACAGGGGCTGACTTCTTCGAAAGAATACAGGAGTATTGCCAGGACATGCAGAGGTGCAACTAGGAAGGCTAGAGCCCTTCTAGATTTAAATTTAGCCAGGGAAGTTAAGGACAGTAATAAGGCGTTTTTCAAGTACATCAGCACCAGAAGAAAGATGAGAGGAAATGTGGGTCTCCTGCTAAACACAGAGGGTGCCCTGGTGACCGAGGATGCAGAGAAGGCTGAACTACTGAATGCCTTCTTTGTTTCAATTTTTTATGGCCAAGGATGGCCCTCAGGAAGCCCAGTCCAGAAAGGATAGAAGGATGGCCTGGACAACAGAGGACTTGCCCTGGGTGGATGAGGAAAAGGTTAAAGACTTGTTGGTCAAGCTTAAGGCTCATAAGTCAATGTGATACATCCTAGAGTGCTGAGGGAGCTGGCTGATGTGGTTTGTAAGTCTCTCTCCATCATTTTTGAACAATCATGGAGGACAGGTGAGGTGCCTAAGGACTGGAGAAAGGCCAATGTCACTCCAGTCTTCAAAAAGGGCAGGAAAGACGACCCAGGAAACTACAGGCCGGTCAGCCTCACCTCCATCCCTGGAAAGGTGATGGAACAACTCATCCTGAATGTTNTCTGGGCTCCTCAGCTCAAGAGGAACAGGGAACTTCTGGAGAGAATCCAGCACAGGGCCACCAAGATGATCAAGGAACTGGAACATCTTTCATACAAAGAAAGGCTGCTGAGGGTGAATTTTGTTAGTATTTACAATTATCTAAATGGTGGGTGTCAGGAGGTTTGGATATCCCTTGATATCCCTTTTTTTTCTATTCTATCTAGCAACAGGACAAGGGGTAATGAGATTAAGCTGGAAACCAAAAAGTTCCATTTAAATATAAGAAAAAACTGCTTCACTGTGAGGATGAGGGAGCACTGGCACAGGCTGCCCAGAGGGGTTTTAGAGTCTCCTTCCCTGGAGGTCTTCAAGACCTGTCTGGACATGTTCCTGTGTGACCTGATCTAGGTTGACTTGCTTCTGCAGGGGAGGTTGGACTGGATTATCTCTAAAGGTCCCTTCCAACCCTACCATTCTATATTTTTATGATTCCATGATTCTATGAAATGTGGTAGGAGCCTAAGAGCTTCCTTATCATAAAAAAAAAGGAGCTGTATGAAAGTATGGCTGATGATCCAGTCTACTCAGAGATCAGGAAGAGAGCTCTCAATGAATTAGTAAGCTGACATGTTATCATGCAGTAATATCAGCTCAACTACCAGAAGGATGGTGGGATTTGTGTTAAATCTGAACTAATTAGCTGTGTCTCACAACAAGGCTAATTAGTCCAGGTTCTGCACATCTGCTGATGTGAAGGTATTGTCCTGATTCAAGAGCTAGCCCTGCAGTGCTATATTCTCCATCATGCAGAAAAAAACAACCACTGAAGCAACACATGCACAAAGCGGTCAAGATTTTACAGGTTCAAACTAATGCTATAAACCATACTGAAACAAATACAGGAATTGATATAGTTCATGAATGAGAATTGTCATGTGCATCTCAAGAGAAATGTACCATAGAGTAGTTTATGAGGCATTTTTTTCTAGATGCATCTTGTTGCCATCCTGGAAGTCACTTGCCTGCAAGCCTTCTATTGAAATAGAATTAGACATGAGAGCAATGAATTGATATACCTGTGCATGGCCTATGTCTATCCACACCAAATCAGTTCAAACTCAGAGAATTTAGATATAAATATTGCTGGGAGCCGTCCTGCCAAATAACTGACTGGGATCCTTGGAATAGAAGAGGACTCACAATTGGAAGATTTTTTGAATTTTTTCAAGTTACTAAGATAACTGTCTTTTTATTACTGCACTGGTCTCCTGATCTTTTCCTTCACTACAGTTCTTTATCCTATAAATTTTCCAGTTCAGGTTTTCTCTTAGCCTAGTTTTTCTGCTCTCTTCAATCCACTTCCCACTTCTGTTCATAATGGTCAAAATGCCATTCAGCTCCACAGCTCAATATGTTGCTGTAGCAGCTGGAAAATGCTGTTCAGATGTTTATGGCAGTTATCAGACCTTCTGGTCATGCTTTTGATGAATCACAAACTTCCCTAGTTTCTCATACAAGAAGTCACTAATGAAACCTGGAAGTTGTCTACAGAGCAGCAGTATGCTTCTAAAACTGTGGATATGCCAGAAATTTTTGACCCTAGGTAGTTTAACTTCTTTTTATTACAGTTGCATTATTGGTTTTCTATACATAGCATAGTGATTTCTAGTGTACAAGTAATTCTTCATATAGTATTCATGCTTCATTTGCACATTGAGTTTTTCTATGGCTGAATACACAACATTTAGCTCAGGTAAGGAATACTTTCTGTATTACAGTGTGCATATAATAAAACCAAATTTCTAAATGGGAGAATACGCCTATTAAATGTTGAAATCATTCCGAGGGATTTTTTTTTTTCTCAGTAGAATTCTGGAGTACAAAACATGCATTCCAAGTATATATATTTTCTTAAAAGGTAACTATAAAAAAAGTATTCTGAGAGAGTAAATTTATATTTGCTTATTCTGTTATTATAAATTATGTGATCTTTCCAAATAGAAGCACTGGAATAATTAAGCTAATTTTCCAAAATTATTCTAGTATATTCAATTACAGATTTTAATTATTTTGGAGAAATAATTCACAGTGTTAATGAAAGAGACAGTAGTTAGAATCATGGCAGAGTATGGGTTTCATGTTTCTGCATTCCATAAGCCTTATTAGAAATGTAAATCAAATATTTGATGAATACTAAGTGCCTATTGGGGCATTAAAATGAATATTACCATTGTGGCTCTGAGAATCAGGTTGAAGTAGAACAGAAGTCAGTTAAGGTAAGTGGATTTCAGTGCCAAAGGGAACATTAGCTGTTTTAAATAGGCCTCTAGAGTATTATCCAGTACTAAATATGAAAAAAATAGATGTTTAAATAACACTCAGGTTGTGACACAAACCTACAAAAGACACCAAAATTTCAAAGTTTCAGCTGTTACTTCATATAAATTAACCTGATCTCCCATGATTAATCAAGGACATCAGAGTGGTAGGGAGCATGTAGATGGCATATGGAAGTTAACTCAGAGTCTCCTATGTTATCCCCTAATCATTCAATATTACAGTTTTTTTTTTTGTTGCCCTTGCTTTTGAAGACAGTAAGTCTTAATGCTGGCCCTGCCTTATACTTTAAAACATGATTTGGTATTTAATGTTCTATAAAAGCATCCAAAATTCACCATACTCTACAAAGAGCATTTTGATAGACTGAAAGGTTTAATAGTTTGAAATAATTAAGCCAGTTCTATGTATTTATTTTTCATACAGTACATAGTACTTTGAAAACTCTGCAAGCTAAAATTATTCTTTCTCAGAGATATCACGGTTTAGAGAAGGTGGAAATACAAAACATAGATGAGCCACATTTTCTAAGGCAACAAAGATTGCCTCAATGAAACAGCTATTAAACATATTATTCCATGTCAGGTTTTCCACAAAGAACTATGGCCTGTGATTTCTTGTGAAAGTTTAAGATCTACCTCAATTTTAATCTACCTCCTCATTTAAAGGGATGAAGGAATTACATCAGCTAGAAAAAAAGTATAACAATTCTGTGTGCTTTACTACCTCATAAGGGGGTATACAAACACTATCAGTAGTCTTGGAGTGAAGAGATAAATACGTGCTTTCAAATTTGTTTAGGTTGTGGATAAGTCTGAACATAAGACTGAACTCGTTTACATTTGCCAGGCAAGGTCATAAATAGGGATTGTCTAAAACTTAATGAAATTTCCGCCTTCAAAGGTAGAAGAAGATAAGCTACTATGCCAAATTTTTCACTATTTTGTTGAAGTTCCATGCAGGTAATAATTCCTGTGAAATTTTAATTCTGTCTGAGCTGAACTCAGAAGAATAAAAGACTTTCATTTTGTTTCAAATTGAAATTCCATACTTTTTGTACCAAAAAGTTGATTTACATATTAAGATTCAGACAATTTTGGGTAGTTATCTCTATTTTTTTTATGTTCTTCCCTTCTAACACTTTTTTAACACTTTTTTAATCAGATCTGTGACTAGTACATTTCATGAGCTATTATGTTAAGGTGTCACTGATACTGTATTTAATAACAGAAAACGTACATGTAGATTTTGTCTGCTTGACGTATTGCTTGAACAACTCCATGTTGAGAGGAAAGTAAGAACCAGTGTAATAAACACTTTTTTTTTGCTAGTGCTTTGACAAAAGGGCTAATTCAGTCCTGGTTGATCAAGACCCCCACAGTTTTGAAAGGTACTAAGCCACAATTTGTCACATAGCCTAAATATAAGTTTTTAAAAATTTTCTTCTTCCATATAAAGATGTTACATATTAACTTGGCAATACAAAAGCAGTGGCTTATATTTAAGAAATACAAGTTTACACATAGTAATGTCTACCTGGTCATTTCTGAAAATAAAAAATTTCTTTTCTTGTATTATTACTGTCACCAGAAAATTTATTTTCAACTGCAGGAAGCATAAGATCAAGCTCTGAAAGTTTAAATAACTTTCAATTGCTATGTAGGTGCAATTTTATTTTAAAATGGCAAAGACTTTACGCCATAACAGACAGTAACATTAATAAAAACGCAATTTTGATTCTGGACCATGGAATTACAAATGTTTCTCTGTCTTTAACACAAAATATGCCATTAACCCTATTAAATCCATACAAACAAAATCAGAATGCTTCCCACTAGTTCCTTTACAGTAAGAGTCTTTTCTCACTCGTTGTTGGAAGAAAGTGATGCCAGATATTGTGCAAAGACTTTGTCATAATAGACTGTGAATCTTCTCCTTGATCTAGTAATATTGATGAAATTGATAAATCTTCATAGAACATCAGCATTTTCCAGGAACTTTACAGCAAATATTTCTCCAGGATGTAATGAAATGGACCACAAGGAAAGCTGTGGAACACACTTGTGGTTTTGGGTTTTTTTTGCTTTTTTTTCAGGATCAAGACATCAATGAAAATTTTAATTTTTAATTCTTATATTTTTATTTAGACCCTTTCTGTAACATTCAAATATCCTTTCAATACTGGAAAAACAAAATAGCAAAAGCAGCTTTAGTAACTGCATTCATTAAACTAACATAAAGTTTTGCAGAGAATTGATCTGATATGATGAATTGTTTCAAAAAAGGGATATAAGTGACTAAAGCCATTTTGAATTACTTTCACACAAAAATTTAACTCACAGAGACAGTATTGTGCTAATATGTAAATGAGAGTTGCCCATATATCTCTGAACCTATGGCCAAGACCAATTATTTGCAGTGATGATCTTAATTTCAATCAGTTTTTTTATTGATGTCATTGGCTTCTAGATTATACCTGACAAGTTATGTCCCATCTGTATGTGTAGAAGATAATACATTTTGAAAGATCTATTTGAGATCTAATCATTTAATCTGGAATATTTTTTAACAAAGGAGTTACAGATATTGTATTCATCATCATATTAAACTACATGTAAGATATTGCATGATATTGGATAAGAAGCTAGGAAATATAGATGTAGACATTGTTAGTTGATTGGGTTTTTAAATTTTCTGTTTAACATACATTCTTTATCAACATTAAAATGCACAAAACCATCATTTTCATACTTTTCAAAGTGGCAAAAATATATTAGGTTCCCTTTTTAGCTGACAATGTTGACAACTTTCTTTAAGAAAATGCAGTCTATTGATGGCTATCTAAAGTATTTAGTCATCTGCCATACAGAGATTTATTAGATGATGTCTTGAATTATAATAGAGAGCTATCTTGGAACTTATCTTCCACATATGTTCTACAGACTTTGTTTCAAGAAGCTGGACAGTGATCCCAGCGTTATAAAAAAAGGTATCCAACACAAGGAGTGCAGTTCTATGGATTGAAAAGACATTACCACAGGTATGCAGCTTTCAGTACAACTTATATAAATTTAAATAATAGTTCATCAACCAGAGGAGAAAACTTCCACAATGATAGTCATGATGATATATGTCCCCCGTGCAGAAACACAGGTTCTTGATGGGTGACAGACAATATTAGTAATAATACACTAAAACTCAGTTTCAGATAGAATAGCAGAACTGAAACCAGTGTAATCCCAGTAAGCCAAATAGTAAAAAACCCCCAAATTTACTCATCATCAAAACTGACAACCAATCCTATTTCTTTAGGAGAAACATTAATAATCTAACTATGTGCAGGTAGAAGGCCTCATAATTCTCTAGGAGAGTTATACAGATAAAGAAGTTGTTTTGATCTAGTGGATGTAACAGTTGATAGACAAGTATTTAATCCTTCTGAGAGTAGGATGAGAAAGATAATTTGGAGAAAAAGTAAATAATTACTCTCTAGATCAAAAAATACTACTTCAGCTAGAGTTACTACAGCAATAGGATGGAAAAAGATCACAATCCGAAACAAAGCTCTCTGTAAGACTGCCTAAATGATAGAATTCACATAAGTAGAGAGCTCCTTAGTTACTTTTTTTTTGTGGCTGTATCATTTTCACACTGCATCTGAAAGGGACAGAATCCTAAACTATAAGGTTGAGATACTTGCCTGGACAGGAACTTAACAGAAATGGTTCATATTGACATTCATTATTGATATAAAAAATGTTTGACGTGATGATACTGCAGAATATAATTTTGCTATAGAATTCTGGTTTGGTTTGGGATTGAAGAGTAAAGGAATTGTTTTATAGAGGACTGTTCTTGAAAAAAAAAGGAAGCATTTCTATATCAATCAACCAATGATTAAGTTTATGCCATCTAATTTGAGAGAGCTTTAAATGCAAGAATGGATTACAGGAACATGTGACAGGACATTTTAAATAACAAAATGTTTTTACTGAGATAATTTACATAGCAGCAAAAAAAGTTAGTTTTCTGAAGTAAGGAAAAACTTAAGAAAATATTACAGAGTGTGAAGCAGATGACCGCATAGTACTTTCCTGTTATTTGTAAAGTTGTATAGAGCAGTATACAGCAGAGTCAAAACCATTACATTTTATAAGTTTTTTTCCCACTGCTTTCAACTGTAAAAGGATCCTGTAATTTTAATGGAGTAGAGTCCTTATGCTCCTACTTTTGTAATCATGATGATTAGCTGAATGTTATTATTACTGATAGACTGGAATTTACCTGAAATGTATCAAATTATCAAAACCTAATAGAAAAAAACAAAGTGAAGTTAAGATTTTCAGAGTTTTATTAAACAAATTGGACAGTTCCTCTACTTTCACAGCTATTTTTCATCAGAAAAAAAAATCTGATTGTTGTTCAAAAGTATTTGCAGCCCTCTACTATGATAGCTATTTTTCATAAGAAAAAGCAAGTCTGATTTTTGTTTAAAAGCCTTTGCATCCCACTCAGTCTCCTGTGTACCTTCACTACTGACACAAAGAATTCAAGGACCCCTTTTTCATGAGTAGTAACTGACTTACAGGCAACAGGAATTAGCCGAAGTTGAGTACATGTGTACCAGGTACATGTCTTGGGTAGAGGACTAAGCATGAGTGTGTATGTGCATACACATATGAAAGACAGACAAAAATAAGCTGTTCCTTATAAATCAAAAATTTAATGAACATGAGCCTAAGAACCAGATTTAAGGCAATTTTAAACAATTCAGATCAAATTTCCATCGCCAGTATACAACAGGGACAAATAATTCTAAGTATTTTCTTTATTTTTCCATCAAAGAAATGACAATAGTATACACTTGCCTGTAGCCCAGCAGTACTAGAAAGATTACTGTGCTTTTAAAGGATGGATAAAAATTATATAAAAAAAACCAAACTCTAGCATGATCTGTAAACTAATACATAAACTGGATATTAGAATGATTCTCCTCTCATAATTATCAAATAAGATGTTTAAATTCTTTACATTCATTGCCCTATCAAGACATCTTGGGATATGGGACCAGTAATTACTCACATTTCCTCCTGTTTAACAAGTGATTTCTGTTCAGTGAATATAGGTGGTTTTTATTTCAAGACAAATTATGCAATTTTATTTTCTATATGTACTACACATACATATCCACATCTCTGTATAGATGCATTATATTGTGCAATTGCTAAAATATATTATAAATATTATAATATATATATATTAGTGTGGTGGTTTGGCCCGATGTCCACCCAGTCATAATATCACTCCGCCTCCTAAGCTGGACAGGAGAGAGAGAGAGAGGAATATAACAAACTGCATGTGAGTTGAGATAAGGACGGAGAGATCACT
>WBNH01005499.1:236572-255068 GCA_013401255.1 Urocolius indicus
GGAGATGTTTTCACATTCTCTCTCCCTGTTGCTGCTGCAGTTCTGCAACTGCGCAACAACTTTTTCTACTCAAATACGTTATTCACAGAGGCATTACCTCTACCACTAATTGGCCAGGCCTGGGTCAGGTGCAGGGTCCGGCTTAAAACTGACTGGCCCTAACCCTGTCAGCTACAGGGGAAGCTTCTGGCAACTCTCTTTGTTTAAAGAAGCCACTCCTTTAACCCCCTGCTACTGAAAAAAACCTGGCCCAGGCCAAAACCACTACAATTAGTATCAGTTAAGTCCATCTCATCACAGACAGCAAGTTCTTCTAACATTTAAAACCTAATATATATCTTTCTGATCAAGAATACTGCTTTGATAAATCTTTTCCTGTATTATTGGAGAATAAGCCTTCTTAAATCATGTAAAAAATATAATAATATTTTTGTAGAATAAATGGTGAATATTTCATTTCTCTCCCACGTACTACTATTTTATGCCAGAATTTGTGAATCTCTTAATAGCTTAATAAGTTTTTTTTTTTTTCCCTGATTCGTTTTTTCTGTTAGGGATCAAAATACCCTAGACAAAGTATGCAGAAATACTTTCCTGTCAAAACTGAGATGAAGTATAAAGTGAGGTCTCAAGTGAAGTCTGTTCTGAGTCCGGTTCTGTTCAATATTTTCATTAATGACTACTAAGATAATAGAATAGCGAAGACACTTATAAAGCTTGTAGGTGACACCATGCTGGAAGCAGTTACAAGTACTTTACGGGAAAGCAGTCAAACTCAAAATTATCTTGATAAATTGGAGAAATCTGCCAAAGTCAATAAGGTAAAATTCAATAAAGACAAGTACAAAGCAGTAAACTTGGAAAGAAATCTTCAAATGCTCAAAAATATGGGAAACTCTCTAGGCAACAGTAAAGAGCTGTACCATAGAGGACAACAAACAACAGCAGCTAACAATACAATTGCAAAACCAGCAAATATACTCCTGAGATGTTTTAAGAGACACACTGACATTCAGGCAGGCATAAGAGATGATGAATCTGCGCCATCATTATCAGTGGGCTTTCAAGAGTACTTCCTCCATTTAAGGAACTAAAGTCAAAGCCTATATGAAAAAAGGTTTTACAAGATAGTGCCATTAAGACAAAAGTGAACTTGATTAATTCTCTTAATGGAAGGCATCTCATTTTTTTACTTAATATGGAGACTGACAGATAACAATCAGAGATTTCAACAGGTATGAATAGGATCTTGCCACAGCAGAGAAACCTGAGGGAAGAGAAAGATGAGAATTAGCTGGAGAAAATGTGGCACACATGCTAATTATCTTACACCTTTAAAATGGCTTTGAAATGTGCATGCTGTTGTATGAAGGGAATGGATTGCACTTGATAATATTGCATGAAAGGTATTAGCAAGCCAATTCATTAATATTTGTACATAAATAGCCATTCCCTGTAGTGACACTAATAAAAACACAAACTGCCAGGTGGAAAGGGATTGTCCTTCTGGGCCTGACACAGGCCAAAGTGCTAAGAGAGAAGATGGGAAACATGATCAAGTCACTCTATTGCAGTGATCTTAAATCACATCATTAGAGAGAGTAAGGAAAAAAACCATAAACTGTAGTCAAGAATGGGGTAACACCCTGCAAATTTGTGATTTGGTGTGATAAGCACTTACAAAGAAAAATGCTGACCCATGGAAGGTCCTTTCTCTAAACCTCAGCCAGGTGGTCCCAGATGCCGTGAGACTGACATAGACAGAGTTCTGTGTTCCTGCCACTGAATTCACTGTGATATATATCATTTTTTTCTGTGTTTTGGGGTAGAGAGACCCAGCTAGCACAGAAAACCAGTCAAATGTAAGGATTTATACTGTCTATAGAGTGTAAAGATAGATCATCTAAATTTTAAAATTCCCCAACTTTCTTTAAAGCACATTTGACAATGCATCATTATTTGTACAGTCTATCAGTATTAGAATAGTGTTCAGGAGCCCTAGGTGAAGAACAGGACCTTTAGTGCCAGATTTTAACATAGATTGAACAAAAAGCCACTCCAAGATTATATAGCTTAGGTATAAGAGGAAAAGACAAGACAGGAGAATATAAATAAAATGGCAGCAGTCTGTATGCACTGTCAGCATACTACTAGTTTAAGTGATGTCAACTGTTCTGTAGCCTAGCTAAGGAGAATTTTAAAGAAAAAATTTACTTCCTCAAATGTAGCATTGTTGTTGCAAAGTAGAATGGTAGTACAATAATTCTAAATGTGATGTAAAATGTGAACAGATGTAAAAATTCTTTTCATCAACTAAGTATGGCATCTGATTTGTTTTGGTCTCTACTTTGTTAGCAAAGTACATTAATAATTCCACAATGAGGTTTCAGACTATTACTACTGTAAAAAATAATAACCTTTCTAATATGTTTAAACAACGTTGGTGTCTGGCCTAGGGTACTCTGGGTTGTGTAGGGAATCCAAATTGAATTTCCTGTTCCAATTTGCACACCGCAGGAGGAGCATACTGATGATATGCTAACAGCATAACACTCAAGCAAATGAAGTTGTTAAGCAAGAAATTTACCTTCGTTTAAAAAAAAAAAAATAGAAACACAAGCTTATGTTTGTATACACATGGTAGGTTGAGAAGGATGCTTGCAGACAAACATTGATTAGATGGAGCTTGGATCCAGCAGGGATTTTTACATTATTTTTTGACAAATATACCAGATGTTATGGTTCTTCAAACTTTTAGACTCATGTTAAACTATAATCCTTTGTGGGGAGAATCAGCAGTCAAGGAGACGGGTACACGATACGTGTTTTATTTCTTTTTGCCACATTTCATAGTGAATGATCAGAGTCTTTAAGATCTGAAGAGATCATTAGATCAGACTTGCACTTAGCCTCAATCCAGCAATCATTATGTAGGAAATCCAAAGCTTTGCAATACTCTATTAAGATATTTTGTTAATCCATCTATTCATTAATATTAACTCACTTACAGAGCTTTTCCATGGCAAAATTTAAATGTTTGATGTTATGTTTGCATCAAATGGCTGTGTTTGCCTCAGGGCTCATAACCACATAGGTATGGAGAACATTATTAAACAACAGTATAATGAAAGAAACTCCTGAGTATTATGTTCTGTCAAGTGCATGAGAGCTATTATACTTTTGTTCCTATTAGAGTATTCATAGCTTCCTGTCACTTGTCCTGTAAGATTTTGTTTGACGAAAAAGAAATAGTTTTAAGAGACAATTTCCAAATGTGCAGAAAGCATATTTTTCTTCAGAATGTCACCCTCAACTTTGGAGGGTCTTGTTCTATAAATAAGGGTTTTCTGGCATGACTGTGACAGAAATTGCTATTAGATACTGTTTATATTTAATAATTTCTGCATAGGATGTCACAAATAGGAACCACAGTAAGGAATAATTGAGAAAGAAAATAGCCGCAGATTGCATTGGAGAAAGCTTCAGATAGACAGTGTTGTTTCTGAGCTAAACCTCCAAAAATGTAAGAGCTTTCCAAAAGCCCAAGTAACAGACATCAGTTATCATGGAATAGACCAGTGAAACTGAAAAATGATGAATGTTCAGTATGAGTCAAGCTCTGAAAAACAGGTTGTGACAAGAGCAGTGTGGATCTGTTCTACTATCCTCTATGAGCTTCAGGCAAGGAAGCATATCCCAGGGACCTGCTGCATCTCCCCTGCTTGTCTGTAATTTGAAAGGTATTTGGCATTGACTTTATTGAAGACACATTGCTAGAGCAGTCTGTTACCTAAAAGCTCCTTACCTTCCACTAATACATAAAAATTTATATATATATATATAAATTCTGGATACTTCTATTCTTAAATGAAGAGTCATTTACTACCTCCTTGCAAAATTAGAATGTTCAGCAGTAAGGCAAGGCTGATATAAATTGAAATGGCTTATAGGCAATGATTCAAATTCAAGTAGAATATGTCATATTTCATATCCTTAGCCTAAACACTGGATATCTTGTATAAATACAAGATAGGTATTAAGACCACAAAGATGGAAAAATATGTTGTTTAGTAAAGGCAGCTCAGAAGGGCCAATTGCAGAGAAAATCCTTATTGTGTTTACATTTTATTTGAAAATATTCCAATTATCAGGATGCTGCAACTTTAAACAGTTTGCATTAACAACAAATACCAGGATTGGCTCACAACTATTTACTGAACTCAGTCTCAACCAGTGTCAATTGTAGTAACTCTGCTAGTACTGCAGAACGTATTAAATAACAAGCTATTACTGCTGGACTCTTCAGCAAATCTAGAAGCAAAATAGCTAGCAGTCCCGGTATCTAACATACATGCATGCCTAGTTCCTCTGAAAACATGAATATTTACCTGAATAGAACATTAAGTGCTTTGAATCTATCATAGAAAAAAAGGGATATTTAAACATAAGCTACAATACTGCTTTCTGAAAAAAGAAAGCATACAAAAAGTTATGATAAAAAGAAACCATATGTAGGTCATTAACAAATCAAAAGCACCAATTAAACATGGGTTTCTCTGACCAAACAAAGGTGTACTTTATGGAATTTAAAAGTACTTTAAAAGTACTATATGGAATTGTTGATACATAAAATTATCTGTAATCTCCAAAGAAGATCACCATCTGCAAGGATCTCCCTGTTCTGATGACTTTCAAACTTAGGAAGATGCAGAGGTAATATCAATTCATGTTTAGATCACCTTTGGTACCTGGCATCTACATATATCATGTTTTTCCCTATTCCAACTAAGACTTATTTCACAGGTATTTTATAACTTCTCAAGAGAACATGCGAAATAAAAAGTCTTCAAGATTTTCCTGCCTAAATTATTCTTAGCCAAAGACAGTACTCATCATTTCATTACTGGCAATGAAAAAGTGACAGGACATTTAACATCTGGACACTCGTTTTCACAGCCCTTGTTTTATCAGTAATGTTTAGATTCATTTAAAAAAACAAAACAAAACAAAAACAAAAAACCCCACAAAAAAAGAAAAAATACCAGTTAGAATACAATGAAATGGAAAACTTTCCAAGAGGAAATCCAAATCTTTTGGAGGGTTTTTTTGCTGTACTCTGACTAAACAGCCACAAGGCCAGGGTCTCCTTTCTTGTTTTAACCTTCTGTGGATCAGTCACTGAACTCCAGTCNTTCAGTATGAGTCAAGCTCTGAAAAACAGGTTGTGACAAGAGCAGTGTGGATCTGTTCTACTATCCTCTATGAGCTTCAGGCAAGGAAGCATATCCCAGGGACCTGCTGCATCTCCCCTGCTTGTCTGTAATTTGAAAGGTATTTGGCATTGACTTTATTGAAGACACATTGCTAGAGCAGTCTGTTACCTAAAAGCTCCTTACCTTCCACTAATACATAAAAATTTATATATATATATATAAATTCTGGATACTTCTATTCTTAAATGAAGAGTCATTTACTACCTCCTTGCAAAATTAGAATGTTCAGCAGTAAGGCAAGGCTGATATAAATTGAAATGGCTTATAGGCAATGATTCAAATTCAAGTAGAATATGTCATATTTCATATCCTTAGCCTAAACACTGGATATCTTGTATAAATACAAGATAGGTATTAAGACCACAAAGATGGAAAAATATGTTGTTTAGTAAAGGCAGCTCAGAAGGGCCAATTGCAGAGAAAATCCTTATTGTGTTTACATTTTATTTGAAAATATTCCAATTATCAGGATGCTGCAACTTTAAACAGTTTGCATTAACAACAAATACCAGGATTGGCTCACAACTATTTACTGAACTCAGTCTCAACCAGTGTCAATTGTAGTAACTCTGCTAGTACTGCAGAACGTATTAAATAACAAGCTATTACTGCTGGACTCTTCAGCAAATCTAGAAGCAAAATAGCTAGCAGTCCCGGTATCTAACATACATGCATGCCTAGTTCCTCTGAAAACATGAATATTTACCTGAATAGAACATTAAGTGCTTTGAATCTATCATAGAAAAAAAGGGATATTTAAACATAAGCTACAATACTGCTTTCTGAAAAAAGAAAGCATACAAAAAGTTATGATAAAAAGAAACCATATGTAGGTCATTAACAAATCAAAAGCACCAATTAAACATGGGTTTCTCTGACCAAACAAAGGTGTACTTTATGGAATTTAAAAGTACTTTAAAAGTACTATATGGAATTGTTGATACATAAAATTATCTGTAATCTCCAAAGAAGATCACCATCTGCAAGGATCTCACTGTTCTGATGACTTTCAAACTTAGGAAGATGCAGAGGTAATATCAATTCATGTTTAGATCACCTTTGGTACCTGGCATCTACATATATCATGTTTTTCCCTATTCCAACTAAGACTTATTTCACAGGTATTTTATAACTTCTCAAGAGAACATGCGAAATAAAAAGTCTTCAAGATTTTCCTGCCTAAATTATTCTTAGCCAAAGACAGTACTCATCATTTCATTACTGGCAATGAAAAAGTGACAGGACATTTAACATCTGGACACTCGTTTTCACAGCCCTTGTTTTATCAGTAATGTTTAGATTCATTTAAAAAAACAAAACAAAACAAAAACAAAAAACCCCACAAAAAAAGAAAAAATACCAGTTAGAATACAATGAAATGGAAAACTTTCCAAGAGGAAATCCAAATCTTTTGGAGGGTTTTTTTGCTGTACTCTGACTAAACAGCCACAAGGCCAGGGTCTCCTTTCTTGTTTTAACCTTCTGTGGATCAGTCACATGGGCATAAAGATTGAATGTTCATCAAAAAAGCTCAGTACAGTAATTATCAGTAGAACTCTTCACAATTCTGTGCAGAAACATAAACCCCACTACTCCTTTCCATTCTTGAATAGGCAGACTGGTGGTATAGGGTGGTGTGCACTGGCACAAAAGACAGTTACATCAAATCAGTACTCTGCAATTCAAAACATTCAACAGGTTGCAGCATCTGTCCCAGGCAATTTAGAAAGGTTATACTTTGTTAATAACTTATCTTCAGAAATAATGACATCTGTATTATAAAATTGAGAAAGGGCACTTTACAGATAAGTGCCATTTATTCAAAATGCTTCCATGTTAGAAACTGCTTTATAGGTGTCCTTTAGACACTGGCATATCTCCACATTTCAGCAACTATTCATCACTTACACGTTCATAATTTGGAAGTTTTGAACTCAAAATGAATAAGAAGAGTACACATTGCTTCAAATGGCTGTACGAGCCTTGATAACACTTCATAGTCGAGAGACTCTAAATAAATTAA
This sequence comes from Urocolius indicus, assembly GCA_013401255.1. NCBI lineage: Eukaryota > Metazoa > Chordata > Aves > Coliiformes > Coliidae > Urocolius > Urocolius indicus. Next base: position 243,869 of record WBNH01005499.1, read on the forward strand.
ATAATGAGTAGGGAAGCATGAACCTTTCCTAGTCTGCCTGTGAACACAGTGAAAAGTAGCAATAGCCTCCCAAATCTAGTATATAAGACAGAAATCTGTCTCACAGTCACAAAATCTCCTGTTACCATAGTGATGGGGATTGAGCAAATGACTAAAAATATCTGGTCTTATTCACACTGTCTTAGGAATGTGACCTAAATGACATATAACACATGATTTTCCATGATAAATTAATTGCATTTACTAGGAGTCAACACTGAGAAGCACATAATGTGCAAGTATAATGTGTGGTCAGATACTCAAAGAGACCACCTTCTCAAAGATGTAGCTTGAATAGAGAAGAAAGCATACAAAAAGTTATGATAAAAAGAAACCATATGTAGGTCATTAACAAATCAAAAGCACCAATTAAACATAGGTTTCTCTGACCAAACAAAGGTGTACTTTATGGAATTTAAAAGTACTTTAAAAGTACTATATGGAATTGTTGATACATAAAATTATCTGTAACCTCCAAAGAAGATCACCATCTGCAAAGATCTCCCTGTTCTGATGACTTTCAAACTTAGGAAGATGCAGAGGTAATATCAATTCATGTTTAGATCACCTTTGGTACCTGGCATCTACATATATCACTACAGACCAAAAATGTGCTACAGAAATGTGCCAGATGCAAGTGACTTCTCCCACCTCAAATTGTGAAGTACCCAAAGAGTCTATAAATCTCACACAGAAGCTGCTGCTGCTGCTCTACACTAGGTAAGAGTGGAACATTGCAGGCTCCTCCACTGACTGCCCAGGGAAAAAAAGCAAAGCCAAAAGAAAGATTAGAATCTAGACTTATTTGAAGGGCTTAATCATTTGCACTTTTGTTTCTGTTTTTTGAAAGTAATGATATCCCTCCTCCTTAAATGACAGGATATCTTAAATAAAAAATATATAAATATATGAACATTTGTAAATGCTTGTTGGACTGAGCTGTTTAAGGATGTTGGAAGTCAAACAAAGGGGCAAATATTTTGCCTGGAGATATCTACAATGCAGACCTGCTACAAAATCACTCTGCATCCTCAAGTATATTTCAAGATACAATGGAACTATATTCTGGAATTGTCAGACACAGTATAATTACATAAAATGTACTTTATTTCAAATATAACAATAAAACACTCCAGCCTGAAAAAAGTTCATCAGGTAGGATTTGTTCTGACTATTCTTTTAAGAATACTAGCTTCTTTACTCATACAAGTAAAAAAAAAAAAACAAAGCAAAATACTAAAAGCCTGCAGAATCTGCAGTTGAAATTTCGTACTATTTAAAGCCTTTTTAAGAAACCATTTATCTGGACAAATCAGCTGGAAGACATTCTGTATTGAACTAGCAGATATTAAATATCCACAGTCTCAAAAATTCAGATCATTTCTGTTAATTTTTTTGTCAAATGACCTCTCAGAAAACATTGTTTTATACACTGGAGAAGTTTGTCAGATACATATTTACAATAACTTATAAAGGACTGATTTGTTTTTTCCCCTGAATCTTTCCCTCTTATTTTTAGAAATATTTCTTTCAGAATCAAGTTAGTACGTGTAATAAACTGTGTATGTAAACTTAGGCCTATATACAGGTCATATGATCGGGTAGTTTGCTGCTGACTTGCATTACAGTGAAATACACATCATCCTTACTGAATGCAATGGAGAACAGTTAGACCGAAAAACATCATTTGCACACATTACAATTTCTCAATATGGAAAAATTCTTCAGAGCTAGACTAGTAGAAAAAGGCTGAAGTAAGTGGATATAGTGATTAATATTCTCTTTTTACTTGGCTGATATGCACAACTTACATAAAGCAGTGTTATTAAACTGCCTCTCTATGGTAAAAAAGCAAGGTGAAAAGTCATAGTGTAAGACATTGTCCTCAGTACAATCCTAATGGAGAAGCCCATAGATGCCTTGCCATAGCCACTTAAATAAACATCAAGGAGGATGTATACCAGTAGGTTAACAGTCAATTATTTTGTAGATAAATTTAATTCATTAAATTACATAGACTGAGTGAAACAGATTAACTCGGAGATAGATGCTGTGTGATTTATTTTGTGATGCTAAAAAAAAAAAAAACATATATAGAATAAAAATTAAAAAAATCACAGTCTCCTGTTCTTTCATGTCCACTGGACATTGCAGCTGATTTACCTAACTCACAGATTTTTGCAAAATTGGTGCAATTCTTCAAATCTTTCTCTCTGAGAAACAGAGGATACAAGCCTAGCTGATTTACTGCTGATTAACAAAGCCACCAGTTTTCCTGTACAGATTAACAGTAATAAATCATATTATATCCCATGCTATGCATAAGTGTCTATACCATGTCTCTTTCTGTCTTCAAAGCATAGCAAATTAATGTCAATGCAACATTTCAGAAAAATATCATCTGTCTTTTAAGGAAGAGTTTGAACTTTGATCTTTGAAGGCCATAAAGATGAAACAAAACAAAATGCATTGAGCTTCAATATTTTACCACATCTACAAACAAAGAAGCTTTGAAGGTATAAATTTAAGACTTATTATTAAGCACCAGTGACTCTAACATTTCATTACAATATGAAGATCGGTTCAAAACTTTTAGTCAGTATTGACAGTATGTTATGAGTTATGCAGCCTGGGAGAAGAATATACCTTTTAAATACACCTGTTTAGGAGGATATAGGTAATGTTTTAGAAAATTAGTTTTATTGATTGTATTTCTAACATATGGGGAAAATAAAGTTTTATGTATATACACATTGATTTTTATTTTTTTCCCCCTATTTGATGTTAGGAATATAAAACCTGATTATGGAACTTAGAAGTCAAAACTGAAACTATGCTGTGAATCTTCAGTTTACATGATTTGCATCAGTAAGGTATTTGGAGGGAACTCAAAGCATACACATTGAATATGTTCAAATTAGATATTACAATCGCCTACTTTACACTGAAGTATAAATCATTAGGAATGTAGAATTAAAGGATGAGATGGCAATGGTAATCAAGATCTAAACAATTAACATGCATCAAGAAGGCATAAGAATTGAATAGAACCTAGTTCCAGTATTTAACAGTTAGTACATTTTTATTTTTCTAGAATGTACACTTGCAAAATTTTTTTTTGAAGCATGGTTGAAAATTCATACTAATTCTCATTTTATCAGCTCTTTCCCATAAGAAAAGTTATTTTCTCATCTAATGTTAAATATCCTCTATGATGAGATGACTACATTTCATTCTGCAAGAAAAATTTGAAAAGCAATGCATCAGATAAAAAGGAAATTCAGATTGAATTTGACAGTCTACACTGCTTTTTATTTTCCTTAATATTTTCATATAATCCTTGGGGTGAAACAGACTACACAAACAGAAATATTCACAAGAATGTAGAATTGGTATTGGTCAGCCATTTGCCCTTCTTTAAACACTTCTCTGTAGCCCTAGTCAAGCAGACCTTGTGTCTGTGTCTTCTTGATTATGCCTTCAAGCTATTGTCATCTATGCTTCTCAGGATCTTTGCTTTTTTATTCTTTATGTGTGTCCATGAATTTTCTACAATACAGCTAAACAACATCTATCTTCTCTGCCACACTTGCTTGACAGTACAGTGAGCCATCAAGCTGATGAGGAAACAACAGAAACAAAAACAGGTATAAAAAGTGGTTCCATTAATAAAATATATAGTACATGGATTGCTCAAGAAAATCCATGGAAGGATCTTCTTTAGTGAGTCTCTCTAAATGCAGAAGTTGGGTGGTTTTGTTTATTATGAGAGATGTTTAAGAGCTATTTGTTTTCCACACAGTCCCCCAAAAATACAACTGAGCAACAATACTAGACAAAAAGAAAATCTTGGCAAGAATGAATGAAAATGATTCTATGATTCCATGAAAACAATAAAGTTTTAAGAAAATTGAGATAATACTCAGTTTTGCATTTTCTCACCTACTATTACAAATCCTCCTTCCTGGCAGTTTGTGACACTGCCCATCATTTCACAGTTAACAGTTACAGTCTAAGGACCACAGCACAGTGACACAATCACAAAGTACCGCATGTAAGATATAAAATAGCTGATGGTAATAGTTAATAATTAACCTCCTCATTAAGTGACCAGGATAATCTCTTTATTCAAGCTAAACTCTACAGTTCTGCAGTGAAAAAATGACATCTTAGAAATGCAGCTATGCATATAGAGACATGAAATATTCTTTGCACCAAAAATCAGTTTAAAGTAATTGTGCTGCAGATGTGGAATATTACTTCAGAATAGACAGACCACAGAAATTAAAATAAAAGGAAATTCCATTTAAAAATTGAATGGCTTACATTTCTTCCTGTCCATCAACTCCTCTAATTCAAAATACTGAAGTGGTGTAGAGAGATTCAAAACACCAGCTCAACATTTAATGTGGGCTGTCATTTTATGGTAGCACCTTACAATTTCTGGTAGTGGTGGCCCATGATTTGTAGACTATAATTAAAGGTATGTTTCACTTTCACTACTGTGAGAAACACCTCAAGGGTGACTAAAGAAACAGATGAGGAGATGGAACTAAGAGGTGCAGGACATTCAAAAATCTTAAAAGAAAGCAGGAAAGGTTCCATTCCTGTAATCTCAGTTAGACAGATATATAAAAGCAATTAATTCATGGTGCTGATAAAAGATGATCGGTTTCAAAGGTGATTAAATAAAACTATTTTGGGATAAATACAGTTTATCCCAAACTACAGAAGTAGCTCAGTAATTGTGTGAAATACTATCTGCACATAATCAGTCTTGAGAAAAAGGCCAGGTTCTGTATCTCAGCAGAGGGAAATGGAACAGTGAAACTTGGCAAAGTGATAAACTCTGTATTCAAGATTCTATTTTTTTATTAAAAGTAGGTAGTGGGAGGAAAAATACATGTTCTCTACGGCCTAGCTATAGCTATCAAGAAATACTGTCTCATCTCATTCTTATATCACCAGTAAATATGGCAGTAAATATGAAGAAATATTTTTAAAGGTTGTCAATTACTAAATATCACATACAGATTGTGGCAAGGCTAAACCAACCTGCTTGAAACATCTTTGAATTCAGAAGAAAATTTTTTGAATGTCTGGTTTTACTTAAGCAAGGAGCTAGTCCGATGAAATGTTTCAGAAATTGAGATCTGATTATTTCTCAAATTCTTGGTTTTGCTGTTTTGTTTTGGTTTGATTGAGAGGTTATAATATATTGGATTTATTTTTTTAACAAAATAACTTAGATGATTAATTTCAAACTTGTTATCTTCTGGTAATCTGTAGCACTCTCTCCCTCTAGCCAAGAGCCTGCAATATTTCTCATCACACCATCTTATTATAATTAGAAAATATCATTTGCACTTATTCATCATTCTTCTTTTTGACAAAAAAGACAAATTTCTTCCATCAATCTTGATCTCTCTCCTGGCTAAAAAGTCTCCCAGGTATTTCATATAACCTGACAGTATGAGACCACAATTTCACTACGCTCATAATCTGATACGCCCTCTACCATTTTCAACCAAATGAAGAATTGAACGCTTTACCAGCTTAATTCATCTCCATACCAGCAGAGGCTGTGCATTAATTATTTTCACCAGAGATTCCATGAAACAACAGTAGCATTTTAATTTGTCTATAATATTTCAAAGAAATTGCAATTTCATAAGTTTCACAAGGAATACTCTGAGTGGACTCATCAGCTCAACAGTTACTAGATAGGTCTAGTCAGTTTGTAAGTGATGCCTATTCTCTACTCTGAGTTATGAGAATACACCAAGCATGAGACTATCCATCTCTGGACAGATCAAATCAACTGTGTTTGAAGCCCAAGGAACAACATTGTCAGGTGAACAGGAAGGGAACTACCTGACTTATTAGATGCATGGGTATGTAGAATATACAGAGTATTTCTACAGAATTTTTTTCCCAAATTTTGAGAAAAAGTTTTTCAAAGGCAGTTAATTATGTTGGGAGGGCAAGTCTCATTGTGCTGCCTTACAGTAAGAAAGGTTTGAAATGTTTTCCTAACATTGTTTCCAGATTTATGTCAGATTCCAGATATAGTTTGATTTTTTAACCAAGATCCTCAAATCGCTATAAGTTGAGGTGGAGGAAAGTTGTTTGAAGAAGGCTGGGCGCACAGGAGAAAGGAGAGAGAGTCTTCCTACAATCAATAACTTTTTTTTTTTTTTTTTTAGTTAAAGTATATTTCAGAATAGCTCTGATCTTGTAAACATTACAGTCTTTTTTAGATCCACGATAATAAAAATTATATGAAAGATATAGACAAGTAGCTGTTCGAAAGATCAAGTGTACAATCAAATTCTCACTTAGGTAAAGCAGCTGTCTACACTACAGATGCCTTTGTAAAATCAAAGTCATGCTGCAGATCTGACAGCAATGGATTGAATGGCTCTTCCTACTGAATTATACATGGAGCAATTTATTTTTTTTAACTCACAATCTAATTTTATTAAATTTACATATTCTGATTAATAGTGCTGAGTAAAGAAATATTTAATATGCTCTGGCACTGCTGTATAAATGATGTCTTATATCCATATTTTGCACTATTCTTAAAGATTAATTTATTTTAATGTTGCTTTCAAGTTACACCGTTCTTTCTCTCATATGCCACAAAAAATTGCATTTAAACTACCGCCTGCTTAATGTGATTTCTCTCAAGTAACATTATTCTAATGATAACTTTCATAGGAGATTTGTTGTTTTAATAGAAGAAAATAGATAAGCAGGAAAAAAAAGTGCTTTTTATTTAATAAATATTTAGAACACACTAGAGAGGACAAATATCAAGCATGATGTTTGAAAAGGAATTTCTATCGAACAGCTTATCTGTATTAATATATATTCCATCACTTAGAAATTTCAGTTCTGATAATGCTACTAATTAGTTTTGGCTGTTATCAGAGTATTTTGTATACCCCATTTATAAAAGCTGTTTGCCCATCTGTTAATAGGTTGGAAGTGATTAAAGGACACTTATTTTGGCTGTTGCAAAGGCCAAATCGTTTTAAAACTGCAAATGTGTGACAAAATCAACCAAAGGTTTGCCAAGTTCAGGACCTGATTTTCTTAAAGAATTGTGGTGTCTGCTTCCTTTCCCTCCAGCCTAAAGTATCTATGAATTTTCAGTATATAAAAACAAAAGATCAGCCTACTAAGGCCACAGCTACTATCTATTTTTTAAACAGAGGTTTTAATAAACTTTGAATTTTTTTTAGATCTCTAGCAAAAAAAGCATTTTTCTTGCTTGTGTATTAACTTTGAAGCATTACTTCTGAGATCTTAACTAAAATGTCACATACATAAATACTCAGTTATCACTGTATAATTTTACCTGTGCCTTCTCTTCCTGTCTATTGTTTCATCAGTGTGCCTAAAAGAATAGAAAAATCATAAATAAATCAATATGGCAAATATGAGAGAAAAAGAGGGTACAGATGTAGGATGGAAAGGATAGCCATGGGCAGTGAGCTTCCCCAGTTAGTTCCATCTGGGGAAGAATACTTCAGTCATATGTTTAGCTTAAACGAAGACAAGAATTAGACTTGTACAGGGAGCTGAAATAATCCTGTATACCATTTACATACTATGGTCTATCTGAAGGCAAATCACATATGCTAAATTAAACTCTGCTTTTTCTCCATTTTCTCCATCACTTGACTTGATGCTTTACAGTATCAGGAGAGAACACAAGCTCACCCTTACTTCAGACAAAAAATTGCAACGGAGCTGTGAAAGGAGTATTCAAACAGATGCTCTAATCAAGGTTTGTCTGTAAACCTCTGAATATTTTTTTTTTTCCTTGACTGGATTTGAACTGTAATATCAAAGGGAAAAGACCAATAAGTAATTCTAGTCTTATTTTCTTCATCTACAAATTTATTTTCATAAATGAGCAACATAAAGTGCTACCAACCTACACTAAAAACATACTACTGGTTTTGTACTACTTTATTGGAAAAGCACTTTCTTTAATGATTATGTGTCTTAAAAATTCAACAAATGAAAGGATCAACACTGAAATCATATTAACCTGCAAAGGATTAACAGTCTACTGTTGAAAGACTTCATGAACTGCAATAGGAGAAGATCTGAAAAAATGCGAAAAGCTTTTCACATAAATAGTGCAAAAAGATTGTAAAGGTTGAAGCAACAAAAGTGAAAATGGACTGAAACAAAGAATGGGGATATGAATCAAACACTTCAGCCTGAAAATAAAACAACAGAATGTGAAACGTGCTATAAGATGTAACATCCTTACCACCTGTATACAGTTTACTAATTTTCTTTGTCCCTTTTCTGTGACGAGCTGCACTCTCATTGTCATTCATAATTTTAAGTAGATTTAGATACATTATTTGGAATCCCTTGTTAAAAAATTAAAAATAATTTTATTGAACATTCTAAAGTTAATGAAACATTCAGATTTCACACTGATAGTCTTCTTTAAGGTAAAGAAAGAACCCCTACAATTTATAAAACACTTCAACAGTACACAGTTTAGCTTTTAGAATTTCAAAACACAAATAGATTGTTTTATCTCTGCAAGATTTTCCTTGCCTGTAGGACCTTAATGAAATCATGGCCAGTCATTTCTTGTTATTTTATGGCCAAAAGAATTCATTTCGTCAAATCTCATTCAGTAGTTATTCATATTCATGAAGACACTTATGGATCTGTTTGATTTTAGCTTTAGTACGATTTAAGGATATGCCTAAAGTTAGGCACATACTTAAAATGTTATGCTGAACTTGGATGGAGACAGTTGCGTGCTTACCTGAGTTAAAGTTAAAATTAAGCATATGCTTAAGTGTTTTTCTGAATACAGATGGAGTGCTGAACTGGAGCCCAGTGATTACTCATAAGTGCCAGTATGTTCTCAATCCAGAAATTATCACTTTACAAATAAAATCTGAAGATATGCATATACATAATCAATGTATGGCTGAGTAGAATTTTTATGACCAGCTAATTACAATTCATGCAGATTTAAGTTAAGAATGTGATGAAACACTTCTTAAACTGAAAGATGTATCCCAAATTGTTCAGTCAGGATGTACACAAAATAAGACAAATATGTCAGTAAAACAACATGGAGGCATAAAGACAAGCCATACGGACAAACTGAACAACAGCTTTCACTTTCAGTTGAAGTCATCTTTTTCAATTTCAGTGGGCCTTACTTAGTTGGTCTCAGGGCCTGATAATATTTCTGGTATTTCTAATATGACTAATATCCTGAGGCTGCAATAGTGTTAATAGGAGGTTAATATATACATCAAACAGACTTATTCATTACACAGAAGAACCCAGAATCACTCAGAATCACCTAATTCTGAGGTTTTGCAACTTAATGTCATACAAATTCTATGAATTGGACTTCCAAATAGTTTGTGAATGACTAAAACCTTTTCATGCTCTATCACACTTTGTCAGTTTTCAGTATTAATTACCAAAAGAAAACCTTTGAAATATAAGTTTGAAAATAAATACATCATTTTAATCTGCTGTCATTTTTACAAAAGATGAATAGGAAAAGAGCATCTCAAATTCCTTCTTTCTCACTTAGCACTGGATGCAGTGCTCTTCTTTTTGTTGGCTTGGAAGTATTCAGTAATCTGGAAAGATAGAAGAAAGAACTAGTGAATTAGATAGCTCATTTCAAGAACTGCATATGTACTGTAAAAGGTTCTAAATTTAGACAGAAATTCAAGCTTTACTGAGCTAAACTAAAAAGTTCAAAGAAACAAACCCAGTCTAGTCAGTAACAGCAACTTTTATCTCAGATGTACAAATTCAAAAAGGGAAATATTGCTTTCCCCTTTCCATCTCCTTGGTGACTACTCTCTGTCCTGCTATCTTATAATTCTAATGGTGTTTTCATTTAATGAATTGTGAAATCACAAAACCCGCAAATATTGCCTATCACTTATATGATCAAGGTGTTTAGGTTTTGCTGTGATGCATTTCTGATCTGGCTACCTCTTAAAAAGATACATTGTCTGTAAAGTAAAAAAAGGAGTGAGAGAGAAAAAGCAAAAAACAACTCAGTGTGTAACTGAAGCATGTACCTATATCCCTCTCAGATGTCCTTACTATTTAAATTATCGTGTTCCTGAAACACTGTGATAAACTAAGCATGTTAGAGAACAGATATCTGACATCGCATCAAAACACCACCCATTCCAATATCCTCTTCCTAACAAAGGCCAACAAGGCAGTGCTAAGAAACATGGCATTTTCTGTGGTGATTCTTCTCTATTATGGACTTGTAATTATCAGCAGTTTAGTGACTGAGCTAGAGGCAGCATCTATACTCTTATGTTTAGCAGCCACTGAATAACCATTTAAATCTTCTAATCCCTTTTTGATCCTTTTTCTATTCAGACTCCGCAACACCTGTGGCTGCCAGATACACTATTCAATTATGCATTACATGAAAAAGATTTTTGTGGTTTTATTCTAAACTTGCTATTTGATGATTTCAACAAGTCCTTCTAGTTCTCAATATATTAGACCAATATATATTATTCTTTATCATCCTTTCCCCTACTTCCAAGATTTTATTCCTCATCCATTGTTTCTGTTGCCTAGGTTTTAATATACTGAATAAATGGATGGTAAAATGACCTGGTTTATCCATTATCAGTATATACAGCATGAAACATTTTCCCACCTGATGATTCCCAGTTTATTTAATCTATTTGATGACAGGATTTTTTTTCCACACCTCTGGAAATACCATTCACTACTTTCTAGGTTCCTTTTCTTTTCAGGACAGTATGACTGGCACGTGGTATTTAAGACATGGATGTACTACAGATGTAGTACGAACTCTATCCTGATCAGCAGCCAGCTACACAAGTTGCTTTGACATTCTTAGCAACTTCCAACTAGATTATCATCACTAGAGCTAGTCTCGGGATTTTTCTGATCAGTTAAGGACCTGATGCATTCAATCAGCTGGAGGAAAGACTGCATGCCTGACAGGTGATTTGTTACTATCCACTTCATCCAAAAGTGAGTCCTATTGGCTGCATATTTCCACATATTTTTGGCTACCTTATGCTTCAGATCCTGCTCCCTAGTCTCATTTACTCAAATCAGAGTCTCATATTGTCCTGGTTTG